>JAVJIF010007257.1:0-176676 GCA_038442645.1 Agave tequilana | reverse complement strand
AGGAAAGAAGCTATGGTGAAAAACTCAAGAAATTCACTTTTACACTCTTGATAAAACTTTCCTTTTTGATTGGAAATATTTGCTCTCAAATTTTGTGGAGAAAACCCTCTGAAATGAATAAGAGAAACTGGCTCTAAGAGTCTCCAAAATCTTAGTCTCAAACAATGACAAAACCCCCATTTATATAGGCCAGAAAAATATAGTCGTTGGGGTCTGTCAGACCTGCCGGGACCGCCAACGGTCAAAAATCTGACCGTTGGAGCCACGGTCGACCCACTCGTCGACCGAGCCACTGGAGGAGAGAGTGGAACTCTCTATCGGTCGACCTGTCCGGTCGGCCGAATTTTTCAGAGAGCAGAGCTCTCTGGAGCGGTCGACCGCCGGTCGGCCGCTCCAGTGCACAAAGGCGTCCACGTCTGTGCACGTCGGTCGATCCATCTAGTCGACCGACTTCAGACTCGGTCGACCGGACAGGTCGACCGCTGAAGCCTAAACTACAGATATTCTGGGAATAAAAGGTCTGTCATTTTAACTTAAAGAAAATCCCATAAAATACTGAAATATCTACAAAAATATTTTACCAATATACTTTGATAAACAAACATGCTTGCACAAAATCAAGGCATGTTATAAATGTTTTGGACTATTTTTGTAATATGAAAAACTGTTTTCTAAAACATGTTTTTCCAAAACTTATTTTTCCATAACTTCACAAAATACAAAAACAAGATATTTAAGTTCATTTAAAGCATGGTGTGTATGGATATGATCTACTACACAATCAAGAAGAAATATCTGTGTTTTTGATATTTATCATACAACTGGTTTTGGTTAAAGGATATGTATATAAAGAAATACCAAACCAACATGATGTTTTTCCAAAATGAAAGTCTTTTCTAAAACTGAAAATTCTTTTATGAAAGACATTTAAATCAAGAGTGTGGTGTGATATAGACTTGAGCAATCCACCAACTATCTATCCTTTACATTTTTACTAAAACAAAAAACTAATCTTATAACTAGACACAATCTTGATCTTCTTGAAGTCTTCACTTGAAGGCTTCTCATCTTCTTGACTTGGTCCAAGCTTGAATCCAAAAGCTCCTTGGATCACACCGTGCTAGCTCCAAATCTTGACATTTTATCCTTTGTTGAGCTATGCACCTACTAAGATCTTGATCATAAATCTGTCACTAATAAGACACAAAATCATTAGTACTATAACTACATGAGTTGATCATCATCAAAACTAGAGTGATGGGCCTTGTGGGCCAACAGTGTTTGGACTTACGCATACTCATTTCCAAAATTGATGGTTTCCTATTTTGGACGGGTGGAACTGAGTATGAATTTTGAAAATATTGTGGACTAGGTGGAGAAGGCGGACAATTTGGTTGAAAATCTGACTCAGGGTAGGTGAATCCCCACTGACTCTGTGAAGAGTTGAAATCGTTATGGAAATTATAGTCATACGATGGGGGGCATGGGTTAGATTCATTCGGATAAGACCAATCCGGCACACTAGGTTGGTCAAAGTTATGATATGCCGGGTTGGTAATATCCGAAAAAGAATTTGATGTGTAATATGATTATTATTGAAGTTGAAAAATTATTATTATAAGCTATATCACACAATAGAATACAAAAAAGAAAGAAAAAACAAACAAATAGCAAACAAATAAAAAGAAAAATTCTAACTAAGTTAGGGTAGACCTATGACCTAGACGACTCATAACTGATTAGACTGTCCACGGGAGGTCTAATGCAAACTTTGACCACAAGCTAATCAGCCAGGTCAGGGCAAGGTTGGTGAAGGTTTTGCCGTCAAAGATGTTCCTTAATTAAATAACCACCAACCTTCAGGCTTTCGGCCCTTATCCCTTTCCTAGACACTGATTTGGCAAGAGTCAAATTCCAACACCTTTTCCCCTTAGGATAATCTCCTAATTGAGTCCGAGATGTCCTTAGGGCCAACGTCTAGTCATTTTTAGTTAGGCTTGGGTTAGTGAGTGTTTGGAATCTGATTTTTGGGCTAAGGAAGGGTAATTAAATCCCCACCTTATCTTGTTAATGGGTTGTGCCCTTAAAATTAATTTGTGCAAGTGTACAAGATATGTAAATAAGATTCACTCAAAGTAATAAAAATCAACCAAGAGATGAGTCCTATTCTACATGCAATGCGAATTTACCTTGCTCCAGCACTCTTCTTCAACAAAAAGTAAAATAAATGAAATTAGGACACGTGCCTAAAATGCAAGCGTCTAATCAATTTTTAACTTTTGCAACAAACCTTTGATTATTAGCAGGCTTATGTGATGGCATATAAGAAAAAGTAAAGTTGCAGAAAACTAGATTTGCAAAGCAAGCAGCCCTGCAAAAAGACAGTTAGTAGTCCACTCCTTTTGCCGCGGATCCGCGGCTTTGGCCGCGAAAACGCGGCAAAACAGAGGGCACTTGGTCTCTGCTTTCTAGAGCAGAGGCCCAAGGCCACTTATATGTTACTGCAACTTTAATTTCCTGCTTTGCTTGCCCTTAACCTCTGCAACAGAGAAGAAAATTCATTTTAGTTCTAAAAAATTTTCAAAAATCAGATTTCAATAAAAAAAATGTTACCCTCCCCGGCAACGGCGCCAAAATTTGATTGAAGCAAACCTGCACATAAAAATAAAGAATTTCAGATGTGAATGAAGATGTGCAAGTGCTCAATTCTTACCGCTATAGCAAGTGGCTATGCGGGTCATGATCCACAAGGAGGGTTTGCAATAGAAGCGTTTACGTTTCTTTATTGAAATCGTTATGAAGAAAAGCGAAGATTCTTCTTTGTTTAAGAAATGAAAAATGAAACAAGTTATGTTAAAGTTATGAAGAAAATGGTAGAAGGAGAAAGTGGAAAAGAATAAAGAAAGCGACTATGTACAAATGATTATTTACAAAGAAGTGAAAAGGAGCGATGAAGGAGTGGTGTTGGTGTTTTAATTTACAGAAATAAAGAAAAGAAACAAAAGTGAAGAAAACTTACCTAGTTTAATTGATGACTTACCTGGAAACCTTGCACGTTCTACCTTTGTTTAGGAGGCGTTCAACGCATAGATCATAAGCCTAAGCTCAGTCCCCGTTCGCATTATATCATCAAGTCTCGCACAAGCATGAAGTGATACGTCTTGAGGAGGAGAACGTCTTCATGAACTATCGTTGCACTCACATAACATCGTTATACTTGTGCTTTGGAATTCACTTGTAAACTCAACAAAAACAAACGAGGTAAAGTAGGAGGAAGAAGAAAGCAAAAGAAAAGTAAAGTAAAGTAGAACATAAAAAAAAGCATTTACCTTTATTACTTACTGAAACAATGGAAGAAAGGAGGAGGGTACATCGGTGTCACTCTCAACATCAGCCTCTCTCTCTTACTTACAAGAATCATCATCTAACCTAAGCCTACATACAAGTTACATAAAAAGAAAAGAAAAACCTAAACTAAGAAATGGAAAACTTGGCTAATTCCTATCTCTGCATGATCGTCCATTTTTAACACAAAGACTGGCCTTTTATAGGCAAAAACCCTAACTGCAGGATCCCGGGGAGGTCGGGGGAGCAAACGCTCCCCTAACTCCCCAACAATGCCGCGAAAACGCGGCTTTGGATGCGTTTCCGCGGCCAGGGTGTGGCCAGGTGGCCACACCCTGTTGGTGGGTCGCCCTGGGTTTGCCTTCTGACTTTATCTTTAGTTGATTTCTTCGTTTGAGTCCAGGATTCTGACGAAATGGCCTTGGATTCTTGGCTTTAACTGAACGATTCTGAGAAGATTCTTCTCAACCGGTTTTCAACCTCTTGATTTTGCCCTGATTTACTGAGTGTGAATTAACTCTGATTTAATTCAAATTTTGGTGGGTTCTGGGCTCATTTCTCTTCATCTCCTTAAAGAATGGGCCTGCAAATAATTAAGCAATTAATTAAGACAATGCAAAGTTTTATTCTAGAATAAGTATGGAAAAAATGATATTAAATATGCAACATTAGCGACCAATCATATATGCAGTATAAGTATATGAGATATTGATCAGTTCTAAATAAGACTATCTATTGAGCAGTATATGGAATTGTTATTGTATTACTTCATATAATCGAAAGTTTCTGGGACATGATTGTTTGACCATAACACCCTGTACAGTCCTATTGTTTATCGTATATTACTGTTACCGTTCACAGTTACTGATATTGTTCACTGTGTATACGATTACTGTCGATTGTTTCATCCCAACATTATAAGTGACACAAATATTGATCGTCATGGCTGAATTAAATAATATGTAAATGGACAACTTACACTGGGATTGGAAAAATTAATGGAGGAGACAACGTCTATATTTTAGGTGGACTTAGAATACAAGTTACACAGCTGAGATACAGTTCCATTGCAAGGTTCCGAGGGATGACTGACATCCCATCTGTTATTGTTCCATAGTGTTACTATGAGTTATTATTCCAAAGTGTTACTGTGAGTATTGTTCCACAGTGATACTGTGAGTACTGTTACTATTACTGACTACCTGGTGGTAGGGCCTGGTTCAGCGCCAGGTATCTGGGTCATGGTCCCGGGTATGTACGGGACCCACCTAAAACATGAATAATGTCCCAACCAATCAGTTTCAATGACTTAGGACCCTGATTGACACATGTGGTAGACGTAGTATGGGATGCGTCTATTACTGGTGGCAATTAGTGTTTGCTGACATAATAAATGATAATAAACTATTTATAGTGTATAGTGACTGACCGTAATCACCTGAATGTATATATATATATAAACTCTGATAGACATATGATTGTACACATGACCGGATTGTATACCAGACTAGTGACATATGCTAGGTTATACATCTTGACATTAGTGGCTTCCTTTTATCATGATACCAGTGATATGTCGTTCATACCTTTGTTCTTGACATTAATTATTCTGTTATCTTTTATTTCAGTTATCATGTTATTATTGCTTACATTGTTATTATGCACGAACACCTTTCTCTTACACACACTCATTAGGTCGCTTCTGATGACCCTGGATTCGCACATCCAGGGTATTAGGCATCTTCTTATATTGTTCAGGTGTTCATGTGATTGTACGCCTCACGAGGAGTTAGAGTTCCTCTCTTTTGTTCTGGTATTCTTATCTCTCTTTTCTTCCTGTTATTTCGATTCTTGATATATATCAGATTCTGTCTTTATTCCAGTTATTTATTTATATGATATCATATGTGGATGCTTATATGTAAAAATTGCAGTGATTGTTGATTCATTATAGTATAGATTTATGCTTGTTCGGGGGTTACTTAAGGCTTAGCGTATATGCATTAGGTATTTTTCTCGTGTATATACGTCGCTGACTCTCGCCGCGACCCCGTTTCCATGTATTTTGGGAAGCGGGGCGTGATAGGGTTTTTCTTGGTATCAGACCCAGGTTTACTCAAAAAGAGACCTATTTCATACCTATGACCTGGTACATGTTATATTTATACTGCAATGAACATATACTATTCACATGATGATACTAAGTCCACTTGAGAATTGATCGTCCTCCCATTTGGAACCCATCTCTTGAATCTTTTGATATCCCTAATTCCAACTCTTCTTTTAGAGTGATCTGGATTTTATCTTGATTTCTATCCTTCTTTTAATTCTATTACCCTGATCTTGTCTTTTGGAACCGATTACTCCATTTCGAAGCTGGCAACAGAGATCAGAGCGCGCAACAGAAGCGTGTTGGGCCCATGATGCAGTGGGGGCGGTACCGAAGCTTTATTTTCGCTTAAATTTAATTTTTATTAGTCCCTACTTTATCGAATGGGGGCGGATTTTTATAAGGTGGGTAGAATATAATATCCTTAATTTAAAATACTGTATTTTTTTCAAAGTATTTATTTGGTTTTACTGATTATTTTATAATTATTTGTTAACTTGGTTTATACTTATTATTATTATAAAATACAAATTATTTTGTACTATTAAATAATTATTTGGACTGTTATATTCATTAACATTTCTACTACTTATTATTATTATTTTTTTAGTTATATTATTAGTAGTTATTTTCATTATTATTATCCTATTATGATAATACTTATTTTTAATATTATTAATGTGATTAATATTAATAATGTTGTTGCTGTTAATATTATGATTATTGTTAATTAGTAGTGTTAATATTGTTGTTATTATATTATTGTTAGTTGTTATTATTATTATTTACTATTATTATTTTTATTAGTGTGATTAATTTTGTTGTTGTTACTATTATGGTCTCTTATAACCAAACCTCTACTCGTTAGTCCTGAACCCGTTATCCCCAACCCAATTCTCATAATCTTAACTAATCTAAAACCCAAATTTTATCCATATAATCTTAATAATTAAATCTAAATCTTAACTAATCTTATCTCTATCCTAATCTAAACTCTATCAAATCCTAATCCTAAATAATAACTAAAATCCTAACTAAGCAAATCCTATCTAATCATACCTAATTCTAATCATATCAAAATCCTATCCGAACAACCCAATCTATAATCCTAATCACATCACAACTAATTCTAAATCCTAACCATAAAATCCAAATCTAACCCATAATCCTATCTATTAAAATCAAATCCTAACTAATTATCCTATCTAATCTCAAATCCCAAACTCTATCCCAATCCCAAACCTAATCCAAATCTTAACTAAATCCTAAACCAAAATCCTAATCATAACTAATAAAATTCTAATCTTAACAACCCAACTCCCTAAAATCTAATCCTAAACTATTAAATCAAATTCTAACTAACAAAATTATCTTAATCCCCAAACCCACTACCTATGACCCTATTTTATTCCCTATAAATACCTCATTATCATCTCCTAACCTAATCAAAGAACCCTAATCAAATCTTTTCCTCAACACATATCCTCTTCCGCCTGCGAGCTCCACCATGTTTTCGGCAGCCGCGGTCTCCCAGGTGCCATCCTTCCTCCCCCGGCATGCTCTGTTAAGCTCAGCCGTAAACCCATGGTTGTGCATCCCCTTGGCCGAGACCCTTGCTTTGCAGTTGTGTGCTTGTGTGTGTGGGATGGCATCTTTCACCTCTCCATGGATCGCCAGCGATCGCCGTTGGTGATCACACCTGCATCCTTCCCAGCGATATCCTCTAGCCATCGATACCCTCCGCGACTTCCATCTCCACCGTTCGTCGGCCATCGACAACTATCTCTTCCCTTGCCGTGAGTTCTCTCTTCCCCTTTCTATGTAATTTGTGTGATGTGTATTATTAATGCGTTAGGATGTTAATAATATATATGTGTCTAAGTTTGTGTTTATATAATTATGTTATAATGTTAATACTTCTTCCTTTATCTAAACCAAACTCATGTTCTAAACACTTAGCAAAGCCTAGAATTACAAAACAATCAAACTACGTTTCCTATTTATGACTATTCACTACTCTAATCTCTTATAAAATTGATAATAACATAATTATTTCAAGAAAAAAACAATTATACTTTTAGCAAATTTTTATCTATAACTCTATTACTATCTATTTTAACCACCTTATGCGACCTTATTATAAATATACTTAAACTCATGTGTTTCTTATTTGTCTACAGTATATAGCTGTTAAACTTTATTAATGGAATACATAATATACATTGCTTGCAAAGTAGTTCAGTAATTGATTAACTACATTTTTTTCAATTTAAATTTTAAAGATTTAATTTTAAATCTATAAACAGTTTATCTCTTTGTAATTTCAAATTGTACACAAATTTACCTATCAAATTCTTTAATATATACAATGCTACCTTCCTTTACTTTACATACTACTAATTATCTAGTCAATGTTAATAACTATAAAGATTAACTAACAGTTACACTTAAATAAATATATATAGGTAATCTAAGATTATAAATGAACAAAGATGTTACAATGCGAGAAGCAATAACTCTTGCTAAAAGAGAAACAAAAATGCAATAATAATTACAGGGGAACAGATAAATTATTTATCTTGTAAGAGTAGTATTACAGTCATGCATACTACGATAATTTGCTTGGTACAGCGATACGGACCTGTTTGGTGAGATCTGGACCCGTTGAGGGAGATTTGAATCTGTGCTCGCTGCGAAGCTGATAGACTGGCGATTCAAAGACCGACTGATGAGATGATCCGTAGATCAGTAATTGTTCATATAGTGAAGACCAAACGATAATTTGGTTCTAAACCACGTCATTTCATCTGAGTGTTTGTTCTTATGTCATTTTCTTCTTTACCATTATTGTGTTTTATTAGTATCATTTCATGTTACTTTGTATTATATTTTACCAGTTTGACTTGCTGTATCATTTCATGAGACATTATTGATTGTTCACCTTATTTCTATAGTTGATATGGGCTTTTATCAGTATCATTTCATGTGTTGGTAAATGTCCATTGTTGGCTTAGGCCTAGTATTGATATACCGTAGACTGGACTTGATCTTATAATTAGCCTAGTTGTGATAATCATACAATATATATATTGATCTTAGGGATGATAGATTGATGATTGAGGATTAGAGATTCATATTGTACGTATAGTATTTTTCGGATGACTATTTCGACTAGAATTCTTTTGGATATTGAGGATGTATTAGACATGATGTTGTTTTACCGATAGACTATTTTACTGATACATGCATGTGTATGAATATAATACCTTTGACGCTAGTGTATGCATTGAGACTGACTTTTAGACTGTTTTGTAGATATTATTTCTGGATTCTTGCATTGATGAGCTTGACGGATGTATTGATGATCTTATCGATATTGACTACTAGATGTAGAGGTGAACTAGATTCCATATTGATCGAGGTGTTATACTTCTTAGTCATGATTTTGATTGATTTGGATATCGATGATTGAATAAATAGTAGTTCTTCATTAATAAAATGGAATTATGGACTTGAACCTGTCAGCAGACTCCGTTGGATTGGAGTTGACTTGGGTTGAGGAATAGGCATTGACTTGGTTGACCTGACCTGATAGATCTTAGATATATATATGTATATATATATCTGATATGTTCCGACTTTTGGGATCTTATGTTTGACCTTGATAGAAGTGAGAGTGTGTGATGATTTTGATCGGACTGGAGTCTGGAGATCTGACTAGATGTATCAGAACATTTGTTATCAGTTATTAAGATACATATATTTGGTGATGGTTTACCGTATCAGATACCTTGACGTGGATTGATAACTGACGTTCAGGATGATTATTGAGGCTACGGTTCATGATGACTATTGAGATAACGAGTAGACAGATCAGCTATTATTATATGCAGTACAAGTATATGAGATATTGATCAGTTCTAAATGAGACTGTCTATGGAGTAGTATCTAAATTTGTTATTGTATTACTTCATATAATTGAAAGTTACTGGGATAGGATTGTTTGACCGTAACACCCTGTACAGTCCTATTGTTCATCCTATACACGGTTACTGTTACCGTTCACTGTTACTGATATTGTTCACCATGTATACGATTACAGTCGATTGTTATACTATACCGTTACTATCACTGTATCATCCTAGCATTAAAAGTAACATGGATATTGATCGTCATGACTGAATTAAATAATAATGTAAATGGACAACTTATACTGGGATTGGGAAAATTGATGGAGGAGACAACGTCTATATTTGGGGTGAATCTAGGATACAGGTTGCGCAGTCGAGATATGGTACCACTGCAGGATTCTGAGGGATGACTGACATCCCATTTGTTATTGTTCCACAGTGTTACTGTGAGTTATTATTCCACAGTGTTACTATGTGTATTGTTCCACAGTGATACTGTGAGTATTGTTATTGTACTGACTACCTGACGGTAGGGCTGCTGGGTCAGCGCCAGGCATCTGGGCCGTGGCCGGGGGTATGTATGGGACCCACCTAAAACATAGATTATGTCTCCAACCAATCAGTTCCAATGACTTAGGACCCCGATTGACACATGTGGTAGACGTAGTATGGGATACGTCTATTACAGGTGGCAATTGGTGTTCGCTGACATAATAAATGATAATAAACTGTTTATAGTGTATTGTGACTGACCGTAATCACCTGACTGTATATATATATATATAATATATATATATATATATATATATATATATATTAAACTATGATAGACATATGATTGTACACATGACCGGATTGTATACAAGACTAGTGACATATGCTAGGTTACACAACTTGACATTAGTGGCCCCTTTTATCATGATACCAGTGATATATCATTTATACCTTTGTTCTTGATATTGATTATTCTGTTATCTTTTATTTCAGTTATCATGTTGTTATTGCTTACATTGTTATTATGCACGAACACCTTTCCCTTACACACACACTCATTAGGTCGCTTCTGATGACCCTGGATTCACACGCCTAGGGTATTGGACATCTTCTTATATTGTTCAGGTGTACGTGTGATTGTACGCCTAGCGAGGAGTTGGAGTTCCTCTCTTTGGTTTCGATATTCTTATCTCTCTTATCTTCCTGTTATTTCTGATTCTTGATATATATCAGATTCAGTCTTTGTTCTAGTTCTTTATTTATATGATATAATGCGTGGATGCTTATATGAAAAAATTGCAGTGATAGTTGATTCATTATAGTATAGATTTATAGCTTTTTCGGGGTTACTTAAGATGTAGCGTATATGCGTGGGGTATTTTTCTCGCGTATATACGTCGCTGACTATCGCCGTGACTCCGTTTTCATGTATTTTGGGAAGCGGGGCGTGACAGTTTCGCTGAAGATAAATGTATTGAAGAAGATCAATAGATAAGATGAAACAATTTAGATTCAGATTCAGACAAAATATAATTTAGTATTTTAGTCATACCTTTCGCTATCATAACTCAAATTGATGATTCAAGATGATCCAGAAAGAAAATTTAAAGGGCTACAACGCTTTTGTTGATCACTGTTTCAAATTCTATCATCTATTAAGTAATATTCAGCAATCACATGCTAATAAGCTGCAGATCAGAATTCTGGATAAATCAAATTAAGTTTGAAGATAAGGGAAAGATTCAAATTCAGAAATAGCTAGCTCCTCCTATCTATCTATGCTCTCCCTTATCCATATTTTCCTATAAATACCTATGTTCATTTAAAAGAGTGGTAGATCTGAGAGGGAAAAAGCCTAATAAAGGAGAGTTTTGAGCATTGTAATGCGAGATTAGAGAAGATCAAGGTTTTTGTAATCAAAGATTATTGAATAAAGTTCAGGATTCTTTTTCAAGATTGTGCACCATCTTCAGCTTAAGTCTCCTTTAATTTTTCTTTATTTTTTATGCAATTCTTTTCTTTTTTTTTTTATGTTTTATTCTATGAATTCATTCCTACTCTTATGCATATTCTTTTCTTTTATTAGTTCTTTTTGTTTTGCATGGTTGGAGGAGAGAAACATCAAGATGACGATAAGAAACAAGTTTGCCGGTTCATATTCCTCTTTCCTTCGTACCAATCTCTTAATTTCTTTTTATTCACTTTATTTATTCAAATATTTACAAAAAGAATAGTATTTCTTTCTTCTTTTCCTTTCTTCATATTTTTATTTTTCTTTGACTTTATTTTTATTTTTATTTTGCTTTTGCTTTCTTCTACAAGATCTTTATTTTTTTAAAATAAAATTCCAACCTTTGATTTCTCAACTAGAGTAAGATAAAATTTAGATTTTTAATAACTAATATTTTCATGAATAAGTCTCTGAGGATTCGATCCTAAACTTCCCACTACACACTTTGCTAAAAAGAGTCTAGTGAGTTTAGGTTTCATAACTTGTACGTGATTCAATAGCGATGGAATTTTTCATGAACTTTGAATTGCGAATAGTTTTTGGCGCCGTTGTCGGGGACTTGTGAAAATTTTTGGTTTTGAAAATCATCATCTAATCATTTTCTAGTTTAATATTAAAAAATTAATAAAAAAATTAATTTCAGAAATTTAAAAATTTCAGAAAATTAAATCTTTAAAAGAAAAAATTCAAAATTCTTTTCCTTTTTATTTTTTCTTTCCATCTCTAAGATTTAATTTAAAAATTTCTTTTGCAGGGATATTCATGAACAAAGGAAGACTTGCATAACAAGAAGAAGTTTGCTTGCTTATGACATATTGCTTTGCTAAACTAAAATAAAAAACATAAAAAATTCCTTGCTTCATAGTCGCCAGAAAGGTTAGTATTTTCTAACTCTACCCACGAATCTCTTGTCAGTAGGATTTTAGAGGTACTTATTTATTAAATTTTGTGCAATATTTGTGCATATTTTGCATAAAAAGATCTTAAGAGCTATCCCCCCTCACATAAGGTCAGAATTTCATCACACGTTCCTCCGCTATAAAATCACACCTCTTAAAAGTTTTTTCTCAAGCTTGAATTAATTTAAAATCAATTAGAACTCAACCATTAGGATTTTGAGCTCATTTAAGTGAAACTGTTGTGGGAAGACTCCGTTGAACACTTTCAAGCTCGCAAAAGAGGGCTTTCTTATCTAGAAAGGGTGACTTAACCATTGTGGCGGTGCCTGGCCAAGAAGAAGGACCGAGGAACTTCCCTATCTAAGAAAGGGTGGCTGAATTTAGTAAGTGCCCAGTCTGGGGGGAGAGCCAAATTGCTTGTTTGACGAATTTGACTGGTAAACCCACAATCCTTTCAACCCAGTTAGAAGCTATCTAACTAGGGAGAATTCTATTCCCTTAAGATTAGTGGTTGAAAAAAATGATTACCTTGAAATTAAATTCAAGATAAAGAAAACACTTGATTGCAAATGATTGGTTGAGTCATTTGTATGTGCAACAAAAATAAAAAAAATAACAAGTTAAAAAAATCAATTTTTATCCATCCCTTTACGTTCTATCATTTTGAAATTTTTTCCTCTCATGGCCTATCCAAATCAAGATGTTTAGAACTATTATCATGATAGGCCATTTCCTCATTCTCATCCACCATCCTCACCTCTGAGCTTTCATGTCTACAACCAATCCACTAGTTCATTTTATTCATCTCATCCTCCCATGTGGTGCCATCACTGCTATGATTCATCTCATCTTTCAGAATAGTATGCTTCAATAGGGTATTCGTTAGGACTAGGCCAAAATCAATTCAACACATTTAAAGGACCTACGAACGAATCCTATCCATCAAACTTCAATTCTGAGGGTTGAAATTGTCCCCAATATTTATGGGATCAATCATATCAATCAAATTTGTCCTACACTAAACCATCACTTCCTTCTTGTGGATTTGATAATAAGAATGAGGATTTGCAGAGCATATTAGGGAAAAGTATAGAAATCATGCAACAATGTATATTGCAAAACAATCAACTTAATCAAGAGTTAATTGAGACAAGTGCTCACAGAGATATGCATTTTAATGAAATAATGAGTTATCTCAATCAATCTGCTTCAATCCCAATTCTAGATCAACCTAAAGAGTTCCGTCAGTGCTATCAAGTGAACAATTGGATATACCACAAGAGTCCACACCACATGTTGACTCAAATCTGAAATCAGTGCCCTCATCATTTCGCTTAAATCAAATTAAAGAGTTTGAACAGGATGCAAGAGATATTCATGAGCTTGCCACCCCATCTTACCATGAGTCACTAATTGAATAATTCTTTGATGATGATTTAATAGTTTTGGATGAATTTGTTAAGGACGATTTGGTAATGCACACAACTTCTTTGAAGCATATTGATCATAATGTTGAGAATGTGTACATAGATGATGAGCCTATATTTCTTGAAAAATTATTTAAGGATGAGTGTTTTGAGAAGACATGTGTTAAGAAGTTCAAGTCTAAAGTTCCATTTGAAAAAAAAGAAATTTAATTTAAGTATCTTCACTTTGATGAGCCATCTAATAATCAATCTTAAAAACTGGTATTAGGTCAATAAAACAGACGAAAAGGACCAAGGTCAAGTAGACGATTTCAAAATTGACACACTTTTAGAATCCACTGTTAAGCAGCAAAACCAAACAGAATTGGTTTCTCCTTCTGATTCTTTCATAGGATCACAAATTAAGATAACCATTGAGGCATCTACTGTACCCTGTGAATACTTCCCCAAATGTTTAGATCAACCCCTTCATTTGGATGAGAGTAAGAATAGGATGGCTGAAGTGCTAGAAGATATCAAACATATCAAAAGTGACATTCCACTCCTAAATGTGATTAAACAATTGCCTGCCTATACTACATTACTCAAGATATTTTGCACTCAAATTGAAAAATCATGGACACATATTTCAACATTCTCGAATACATTACTGTTCTGCTTTATGTACTACGCAAGAAAACTATTCAATTTTTTGGTCAAACATCGAAAGGTCAAACATAGAGGTTGAGTGACATGTAATTATGTCTTGATGAAGATGTTAAACTTATCACTATTGGCAGGCAACCCAGAGATGTTATTTTTCTTTAGAAAGTTTATTTTTTATTTTTTATCTTTCTAAAGTTTCTATTTCTTTTCTTTAAAGAAATGCTTTTATCCAGATTGGGGGTGTGCCTTCATCTTTTTATTTACTCTTACCCTCTAACTTATAAGCTTATTGCAGCTCCCAAAGTACTATCTACCCCTCACTTTGTTCATTTTTGACGCTAGCATAATGAGCATACATTTTAACATTAAGGACAATGTCAACTTTAGGTGTGAAGGAAGGTTCTAACATAGGTTTTCTAAAAAAAATATAAAAATATAAAAATTATTTTCTTAAAAACACTTTTTAAAATGAAAAATAATACTTTGACTTATTTTTGTAAGAAATTAAGTTAATTTTAAGGAATTGGAGAATCATAATTAGGATTTCTTATACTTAGTTGAAATAAAAATATTCGTTTAATTTCTCAGGATAGGAAGGAAAAAATGGAAAAAGAAATTTAGTCTTGATTTTTACCTTAATGAAATATGCATAAACACTTACACACTTTGGGTTCATAAACAAAGATTCTTATGCCTTCAAAAAAAAGAAGAAAAAATGAAAAGAAAAAAATATTTTATATATAATAAGAATCCTCTGATTAAGCTAGATTTTTGTACCTCATAAATCATGATTATTCACGCCTAAAAGTGGTTCATATCATCAAATAAATTCTTAGTTTTGTGCCCTTATTTGCTCGAGTCCTAAGTCCTTGGGGTGTTTTCTCACCCGATACCCTAAAACCGTCCGGTTTGGGAGTCACCGACTAAGGCTTATTATACGAGCAAATTAAAAAACCTCAGAAAGTTAAGAAATTTTACCACCAATATATACATAAATAAGACATAAGAGTTCAAGTAGAAGAACCCTTAGTCAAAACATTCACGGTCACAAGATGCATATGATTTTGGGTAAAATAATAGACTAGATGAGATTACAATTTTATTCCTAATCTTAAATAATAACAAATATTTGAATAGCCAAGTATAGGGTTGAACAGTTTGTTGCTCCTATAACTTACAAGTTTCTTAATACTTATAAAAGCACTTCAAATAATTCTTCTTCTTTTCAAAATGCATTTTTAAAAATACTAACAAATTATTTCTTTTCTTTATGGATTTTGTGGATATAATCCATTGAAAACCCTAAGGAGACTACAATTCCTCATCTAAGGGTAACCTAGTGGATTAAAGGCTTGTTGCACATGCTAAGTACAATCGCTGACCTGCGATGGTCTAACAAAAACCTTTGGTTAGTTTTGTTTTGCTCGAGGACAGGCAAAAGATAAGTGTGGGGGTGTGTTTCGACATATATATTGCATAATTATTATGGTATTCTTACATTCATTCTATAATAATTCCTACAAACTCATATGTCCTAATGTCCTAATTCATATAGGGTATGACAAAGAGAAGATAAGTATGAATCCTATCCAAATAAATCCAAAAGTTCATCTCAAATGGGTATCGACTCAAATTCAGAGAATCTAGAGGCTATCTTATTTGAGGGTTGGATTTATCAGATAAGATAATACTATAAAAATTCAAAGGAAAAATATATTTTTGAAGATCCTATTTGAGATACACCTAGAGAAGGGTGAATAGGTGTTTTGCTAATCAAATGCAATTTTAAAGCTACTTATGATGAATTATGCAAACGGTCACTCAAAACAAGAATTGAAGTCAAATTTCCCGTGAAGGCTCTGGAACTCTCCTCTTTGATTTCTCTAGATAATGAGTTAAGGTGCTCAATTACCTCCTTGTTAATATGAGTATAGACCGGTAATGAAAGAATTGGAATGAAAGCAATTATATAATACAAGATGAACAATTACACAAGAATGAAAAATGAAAAACAATAGAGAGCAAGACACAAGGAATCACAAACACAAAGGAATTTATTTCGAGGTTCGAGCCACCGCTCTACATCCCCGCCTTCACCACTATGAAGGATTTCACTATCCTCTAAGGGATCTTTCACAAATGGACCTTACACAAAGGAATTACAACTTGGTCTACACAAGATCGGAGTACACAAGTCCACCAATTCAACCCTCTACACAAGAGGTAGCACAAAACCAATTGAGGTTATAAAGCACTTGGTGATCTAACATGATCACAAACACTCTCTCTTATAAATTTCTATAGAATAGAATATGAAGTGTTGCTTAAGAAAATAAGTGAGAGATGAAATTCAATTAGAAAGAATGGAGGAGTTTTAAAACCAACTGAAATTACTTTGGAAAGAAAAAACTTAGAGATTGAAAGCTAGAAAAACTTTTCTCTTTTGAAACAAACTTGAAAACTTGTAAACTTGTGTGTTTTTCTTATCTAAAACCAAAATTAATGACCCATATATATAGGCAATGAATAAATATCATTTATAAATCATACCAGGTCATTTGGGATGTCACACCCCGCTTCCCAAAATATGTGAAAACGGAGTTGTGATGAGAGTCGATGATGTATATTCGCGAGGAGAATACCCCACTTATGTACGCTAAGCCTAAAGTAAACCGAACAAGCTATAAAAATCTATTAAAATGAATCATGGTCACTGCAATATCACATATAGATGTTCACACATGATATTATATGAATAAAGAATGGAATGACAACAGAAAGTTATATAGAGAGAATCAGAAAATAACATGAATAAAAGAGAAGCAATAATACCAGAATCAAATATAAGAAAACTCCAGGTCCTCACGAAGCATACGAGCTTATCAACACCTGATTAATAAAATGAAACATTCAATCTGGATGTGTAAATCCAGGGAGTCAGAACTCCTAGTGAATGTATAAGAATAAGGGACATATGCACGTGCAAGAACAGTCTGTACATACAATGAAAGAAATATATAATATATGGTTAAAGTAACATGTCGAACATAAATGAACAGTAAATAAGCTAGTGAGTGCTATTTTCAGGTTTACATCAGGTCATAAGTAGAATCATATGTTCAAATCAGGTCAGGTGTCCATCACAGTCTATATATACACTTACACACACACACACACACACACACACACACACACACACACACACACACACACATCATGTGAGAAGATAAGTAATACTAGAGGCTAGTGTACAATCAGGCGTCTATTATAACATGTATATATCTATGTTTAATCTGTAATGTCAATGTATGATTTCAGTATTGTTATCAATGATGTCAATGAACACCAATTACCACATCTAATAGACGCATCCCATACTACGCCTACTACAGTTGTCAATCAGGTACCTAAGTTATTGAAATCAATAGAAGAGATATTGTCCATGCTTTAGGTGGGTTCCGTACATAACCGACCAATCACCTGGCGCTAAACCAGGTCCTACCGTTAGATAGTCAATAACAATAACAGTACTCTCAGTACCACTATGGAACAATACTCACAATAATACTGTGGAATAATAAATAGATGTGATGTCAGTCATCCCCTGGAACCTTGCAGTGGAACCGTATCTCGGCTGCGCAACTTGTATCCTTTGTCCATCTAAAATACAGATGTTGTTTCCTCCATCGATTTTCCCAATCTGAATGTAAGTTGTTTATTTACATTGTTATTTAATTCGGTCAAAACAATTAGGATCATGTTACTTAGAGTACGGGATGATACAGTGATAGTAACGGTATAACATAACAATCAACAGTAATTGCAAATACGGTAAACAATAACAATAACAAATGAATAGTAATAATACGCGTATATACGATAAACAATAGAACTGTACATGATGTTGCAGTCAAATAATATTTTTCTATTAACTTTCTGTAAAATGAAATAATACAGTAATGGACTTGCATCATCTAGTCAATGTACACTCTTATATAGAAGTGATCAATATCTCATCCTCCAGCACTGGATATATAGAAAACTGATCTATCAACTCATAGTCTCAACATAATCATCATGAACATCATATATCAATCCATATCAGGATATCTGATGCAGTAAACTACTAGTCTAATAAATAATTAATCAGTTCTCTCTGTTGCCAATCTACTCTAATTTCTTAGTCACCAATAAGTGAGGTCGATCAATAACTGCTATCATACTCTGAAGTACAATCACTGATACCAACAAAATCATTTCCAAAATAACTCTATAACCGAATAATTGAAATAGTCAAAAACCAATCATGAAGTACTGAATATATCCTTGAGATCAACTAAAATAATAAATGCCGAGATCACAAATGGAGCATCCTCATGCAATATAGAATTTAGAATACTTCTACGTCTAATATTCAACATCAGCAAGATCATCGATAGTCAAATAGTATAATCAGGGGTAAAATCGAGTATACTTATAAATATCAATCCAGCTACATCAATCATCAAAACACTAATCAAAATCCTCTGAAATGAACAACAAGTTCATGTCAATTAACTCAGCAGTATATCCATCCTCTACATCATCAATATATTCATCCTTTAAGTCACTGATATATTTAGGTCCCTACATATAAAATACATAATCATTTATATCTAACCAATCATCACTATCCAATCTGACTAAGATCATCTTATATTCCCACTTCCATTAAGCTCAATCACAATATTCAGAAATCCAAGTAACTAATCAATTATGTATATACATGCACTAGGTCAGGTCAACCCAATCTACATCACTCCTTAACCCAAGATTATGTCCACCACAATCGAGTCCACTGATCAAATTCAATACAAAGAATATAAATCTCAGGTCAACTCCAACTCTAACTAAGTCAATACCGATCCAAGTATCGGTAAATCGGTCTATCGATGAAGAAACATCCTATCTAAGCCATCCTCAAGATCTAAAGGAGTTCTGATCAAAATAATCACCAAATAATAGTCAATAAATACTTCACATAAAATATTATCTTTAACCTCAATCACGAACCAATCAACCTCAAGATCAATATATCTATTTTCTAAGATTTATCACAATTAGGTTAGTTACAAGATCATGTCCGTTCTATAGTATATCAATACTAAGCCTAAGCCAACAACGACGAATTATTAACACATGAAATGACGCCAATAAATGCTCATATCAACTAAATACATAAGGTGTATGGTCGCTAATGTCATATGAAGTGGTAAGGGTAATCATGACGGTCAAATATATCAGACCGACAAATGAAATGATACAGGTAACATATAAATAATACTGATAATGATAAGTAAGAAAATGATACAAGAGCAAACACTCACATGAAATGACGATTTTGTAACTGAATCACCATCTGGTCTCCACTGCACGAATTGGTATGAATCTCCGGATCATCCTATGGGTCAGTTTTCAATTTGCCAGCGTATCCGGTCCATAATGAACATAAATTCAGATAGGGTATGGGTCTTCTTTTACCATGTTTGGAGCGCGTGAATAGGTCTACATCAATGTAACATATAACTAAACACATATAGCCACACGTACACATAAATCCACATGTACACACCCTTATACATATATGTACAAGTATATACATACATACACATAATCATGCATACAATCAGGCATACACAATGCTCACACATTTATAATCATGCATACATTTATATATACATACACACTCTTACATAGACATATACAACAAACATGCACACCTCCATGCACACGTAACACAAATCCACAAATGCACTATCACATAATAATTTATGCACCCCCAATCAAAAATGACACATATATAAATACATCCATAATAACATAGAAATAGAGAGAGAGGGCACACTCACGGTGCAGGAGGAGACATGGTCGGAAGAAGGCCGCGGCGGAGCTCGTTGGAGGAGGCAAAAGCCACAGAGGGGAACTCAAGGCCGGCCATGAAGAGTTTGATGACAGAGGAGGTGGAGGCTGCGAGTATCTCAGGGTGTCGTAAGCTGCCGTTGGGGTCTCGCTAGAGATGAAAGAGGAGGCCGTATTGTGCGTTGGGGATGCCAACAAAGGAAGGATAAGAAGATTAGGTTAGAGTTTTAGTTTAGGATTAGATGTTATTTAGGAGATGTTAATTGGTTATGATTATATAGTTAAGATTAGGATAATTTAAATTAGATGGTTATGATTAGGAGATAATGAGAGATTAGATTCGTTAGGATTTTTATTTAATTAAGATAACTATAGAATTTAGTAGTTAGGACATATGAAGATTGGGTTAGTTAAAATTTATATTTGATGGATATGATTAGATAGGAATAAATATAGGGAGCGAGAGATATAAGGTTAGTGATTAGGTAGTTGATCGGGGGAAAACCGCACACAAAAAGTGTATGTTTTAGAATCGATATTTAAAGTGTGTGTGATTTGGCTTTCTCGATACGTCCGTTATAGTATAGAGGCTAAAATGAGTCGAATCCACAAGGGCGGGAAGCGGTAGAAGCTTACACGGTATGTTCACATGTATGTTAACGGTTCTTCAATGTTTGAAAGAATGAAAAGAAAAGAAAACAAAGAATGAAAAGAGAAGTACGGTGAAAACGAAGAAGTGAAAAACATAAGAATAGTATTTGTGATTTTATTTTTATATCTAAAATAAAGTGAAAAAGAAAGAAAACTCAAGGCTACTAACTACTAAAGGCTCTACCAACGTGCTAAACTCTTAGTGATAGTTACCTCACATGTATCATTGGTCATCACTAGTCCTTGGTTCAAGAGCATTTCAAAGCTTGACCCATATGTAACTCATCACATCCCAACTCAACAAAACAAGTACGAGCTATACTTAAACCATCAAAAGTAAACATAAGCACGCGGTAAAGTAATATTAGCTTGTTAGAGAGTTAGGAAGTTAGAGTGTTAGATCCATCATCATGAGCCATCAATGGCTCTTGCAAGAGCAAGACAAAGTAGAGGCTATTAGATTCATGTGGATTATCAAATAAGAAGTTAGCAAGTTAGGGTTAGTACTTAGTTACCATGAGAGAAAATTAGCTAAAACATGTAAAAGTAGTTAGAGAAGAAAATAAAGATTAGTTAAGAGAACACCTTTCATAGATTGTCACCTTCTATTATAAGCACTCTTGCTTCCTCACCATGTACTGAAAAACACCTAGAGGGGGGGTGAATAGGTGTAAGTGCTAATCTAGAAACTAAATGAATAACTAAAAGCTCTAAATGCGGAAGCTAAAACAAATATTACAACACACTTAATACAACACACAAGTGTAGCGGAATTCCCCGTGAAGGGCTCTGGATTAACTCCTCTTGATTCCCCTTGAATGGGTTGAGGTGCTATGTGAAGATCTTGTGGTTAAGTATAAGTGAGGCACACACAAACAACCAAGCATACAAGAGATATAGCAATATGAAATATGCAAGGTACAAATGCAAGCAATAGATATGATATGCAATGTACTGATTGAAGATGCTTTGCACAAAATAAAAAGAGAGTCGAGAGAAATCGGATCAAACACAAACACAAAGATATGTTTCGAGGTTCGAGCACCCAGCTTTACATCCCCGCCTTCACCACCGTGAAGGATTTCTAATCCACTAAAGGAGTACCGAACTCCTCTCTCAACCTTACAATGCCACCGAGGCAATACAACCACAATCCACCTCTATCGAAGAAGGATACGGCTCGAAGCCAACAAATACAATCACCTCTACCTAAGAGGGATCCAAACACCACTCCGATCAACCTCTACCAAAGAGGGATTCACAAATACAAGGAGGGTTTACAACAAGTGGTTACAAAGACCACAAACTTTATCTCTTTTCCACAAACAAAGATCCTAATAGATTAGGATAGAAGATATAGCTCAAGTGTGGAAAACAAGTATTTTGATCAAAGAAAATCTCTTGGGAAAAATACCAAATTGATATGGAAATGTATAACAAGAAACTAATTCCCAAAAACCTATTTTCTTTGAAAATAACAAAACACTTAAAACAAAATAAATGAAGCTTTTTGGCACTTTAAACTCTTTTAAAAACTTGTTTTTAAAACCAGAGAATGGGAAGAAATCAGCTCTAAAAATCTTAACCAAAACTCTAGAGAAATGGGGTTTATATAGGCCAAACCAGAAACTAGCCGTTAGGCTGATCTGTCAGTCTGACAGACCTTCAGTCGACCGTCCGATCGACCGCCAACGGTCAAAAATCCGACCGTTGGAGCAAACCGGTCGACCGCCCGGTCGACCGAAATAAACAGAGAGCACTGCTCTCAGTTACGGTCGACCGCCCGGTCGGCCGTCCCACTGCGTGCCAGACGTGCACGGCTCTGTGCACGTCGGTCGACCGTACGGGTCAACCGGCCTATGGTCCGGTCGATCTCTCGGTCGACCGGCCTGGCCTGACAAACAGATCTGGGTCAAAATCTGGGTAAAATATATTTTGAAAAATTCTCTTAATGACTTGTAAAAATCCCCAAAAATGTTTTTATCATATTGCATTGATATATAAACATGTGATAAACATTTCTGCTCAAAATCAAGCATATGAAACCATTTTTGTGACTTAACATTTTTACCAAAAAAAAACAAAACATGTATTTTATCAAACTTGGATTTTTCAATACATGAATAGGAAAGTCAAAATAAGTTTGTTTAGTAAGATTAAGCATGCATGTATAGAAAGAATACATCTACTATACATATAAACTATGTAAACTTGTTTTGATCAAACTATTCATGAAAACCAAAAATCAAAACATGAAACGTGTGTGTATTGTGCACTTGAGCATATCAACTATACTAAGCTTTACAAATGGATCTAAACACACTATCTACACTAAGATACCTAAGTCTTCTTGATGATCTTCCAACTTCAAGTAGACTCGATCCAAAACTCCATCCATGAGCTAGGCAAGGTGTGATCTTGATGCTTGAGCCCTGGAATCACTTGTGAAGCTTCTAACCATCTTGTTGAAGCTATCACCAACTAATATCTTGATAGATGATCTGAAACTTAAACTCACAAGATTATTAGTAAAACATATAACTGCATGAGTTGATCATCATCAAAACTAGAGTGGAAGGCCTTTGGGCCAACAATCTCCCCCTTTTTGAGGATGACAAAACTCATGGAGTTATATATGCATGGATTAAAGTTAAGCTTCAAGGAAGCTCCCCCTTGACTCATGCATAAGCAAATAAATAATAATATGCAATGAATGGCAATGGCAATGCATTATATCATGCTGAAAATAATAAAACTCTTATATCAATAAAATATGTTCTAGGCTCTAGATACCAAAATGAGATATTCTATATGCAAAAATGTAAGCATGCATATAAACTCTATAAACTCAAAATCTTTCTCCCCCTTTTTGTCAATCATCAATAAAGGGGTAAGAGCAAAATCAAAACATGAACAAATTTTTCTATCAATAAAACATGATCTAGACACCAATGAAATGTGAAAGGTGCTCTAGATACCAATAAAATGAATAAAACTTTTCTTTTATTTATTTTTCTAAAAACAAATAAATGCATACAAAGACATGCATATAAATCCAAATCCTTCTCCCCCTTTTTGTTCTAATCAAAGAAATAACAAAGGGTTAAAAACAACAAATCATGAGATGTACACTCAGTTAAGATACCAAATGAAACATATATGTCAATGAAGTACATATTGATACTAATTGAAAGTGAACATAAAACAATGAACAAATGATATATGTGATATACATTCATGAAGAGGAAGACGCTAAGTTAACTTCCCTACACATATGCATTACATGATGAAGGGATGATAAGCCCCACTCACATAACACATATTATGTAATGCATAAGGAGAGATGTGAAGCTCCCCTACACACGTGTATCATATAAGGAAGAGTTATCAAGCTCCTCAATACAAGATACACTCAACATGAATGTATATGTAGAAGAGATGTTAAGCTCTCCTTACATATAGGCAATGTAAATCAAAAAACCAATTTAAAATTTGTATTTTTCATTCAACTCATATCAAAAATTCATTTTTGAAAAACATAAAGTTAGGGAGTGGGAATACGTAGGTTTGAATACCAATTGAAAATATGAAATGCGAGTTTTACTCCCCCTTTATGGAATACCAACTAAAAACATGCGTAGGCTTGAAATAAGATACCAATTGAAAAATAAATCAATTGAAATAGGATAATCATCAAGCTCTAGCATAAACAAAATTTGTGCTCAAGATATAGGGATACAATAAGCACAAATGAAAACATATATGTATGAAAAGTAGATACCAATGAAATTGATACCATCGGAATTTAAGGCATACATACATAAACACATATGAGTATATTAGAAGATCAAAATTGATACCAATTGAAAGAGTTCAATGATACCAATTAAAACAATAATAGAAGCATGATATAACTCATATCACAACGAAGAATACGAACTAGTTAAAATGAAAAGTTTTGTTAACTAGTACGAAATCCTTCAAGCAAGGAATAAAAAATAAATAATTTTTCATAAAACACATGTAAATCACATGGCACTAAGTCACTCTAAATCCATAAAGCTCACATAGTACTCATGAAAACATACTCATGAGAAAACATTAAATGAAGTGAGTGCACAAGTGTTGTGTGGAACATGGCATTATGAAAATGATAATTAAGCTCAATATTCCTTTAAACATGAAAACATTAAATTAATAAAACTATTTAATCTTCAAGGCATATGTATGTCTAATACAAACTAAAATATACATACATATCCAAAACACAAAGAGTCCACAAAGATAAATGCATGAAGGCACGTGGCTCAAAAAGGATGTATATGTACAATCAATAGATTGAATAAGATGGACATATACATGAAGTTAAACATCAAACATGAAAACATGAAAAACTAAATTTTCATTAACTAACTTTATTTCAAGGTATATGTATGAATTGTCAACACAATAAGTATACATACATATCCAAAACACAAAGAGTCCACATATAGATTTGCATGAAAGGCAAATGACTCAAAGGGTATACATGAATCTTTTAAAGTTTGGCAAAATGTACATATACATGAAATGTAAAACACATGATCTATAAAACAAATCCAAAATGGGAATACAAGTTTAAAATGCATGGATCATCAAAACTAGACTATACTAGCACATCTAATGGGTACAAATAAGCATTTAAGCACAAACACATATAGATTTATTTGTGACCTACTATATGCACAAGTATACTTCTTAGTCTTAATGAAAACTATCATCTAAACACATATTCAAGACATGAAGCATCAAAACATGATAAAAATCATCATGATAAATCTTAAACATGATTATTATGCAAATTCACTTGTTATTAAACCTATGATAAACATGTTAGCTAAACAAATACGAGAACACTAAATAATAATCCATTTTAAACATGGGTGTCTCAAATTGCTATTCATGTATGTCAAGGATTTAATAGTCATGGTATTTTCATAATAATTTATAGACATCAAAAGAAATATGAAATTCAAATCATAAACTTCATATGATCACTATGTATATGCATGTGCATTAGATCTAGGTCATACATATTAGTTCAAACAAGGTGAGAACACAAAAGTATAAGTCCATATTAAACATGGGTGTCTCAAACAACTAACATGTATTACACTAATCTAATTAACATGGCATTTTCATAATGATCGACAAACATTAAAACATGCTATAAAACAAATGAATATGAAGGCATGTAAACAATAAATAGGAGTTCGGAATTGTTACCAAAACCTATGAGGCAACTCTCCATGTCTCTAAAACAAGGTGGTCTTCCCACCAAACATCCCTTGAAAGTGATGCATCCAATTGATTTCCATGAAGCTCGGAACACATCCACTCCAAGGTACGGCAACTCTCACGTCATGTAAGAACCCACACCTACATCAAAAATAGGAGGGGTGGTCTTTGGTACCCATATCTTCTTGGGTCCATGGGGGTTAGTACCTTCTCTAACCCAAACAAATTTATTTGCTAAATTATCATTATGTATTCTATCATAGCAAAATTTAGCAAGGTGGCCCATACGTCCACAATGTGTACAAGTGTACACATGAGCATACGTGTGATGGTGTCCGTGAGGAGCATGTGTATGTCGTGTATGGTGCGCATGCAAAGATGGACTTGCTTCTTTCGAACCAAGGATTCCAAACGTGTATGGTTCATGGCACATTGGCTCATAGTGGAGCCCAAACAATCTACTCTCTTCTTTAACAAACCAATATCATCATTAATCTTGGAAGAAGAGGTACATGTAATAGGTAGACTAGATGAAGAAGCTACACTAGCATGACAAACATGAAAATCAATTTTATGTCGCAAAACATTATTTTTCTCTAAACAAACATTTAACTCATTTGAAATAGAAATTATTTTATTTTTCAAAGCAACATTCTCCTTTAAAATAAAATCAACTTTTGAAGACAAGTTTTCATTTTTCTTCAAAAGAGTTTCACAATCATTTTTAGATTTTAGAAAATTATTTTCTTTTAGTGCAAGATCAAGTTGAGATTTCAATGAGTCCTTCTCATTAGCAATCTCCTCTTTCTCTTGCAAAACAACATCAAGTCTAGAATGCAAACTTCTATTTTCCTTTTCAATTCCTAGACTTTTCTTTTTTAAAATCTTATATTTTTCAATCAATTTTTCACAAACAATAGATAGTTCTTCATTTAAAGTGTTAGGGTCAAAATGCTCATCATAAGAAGAACTAGAATCAAAACTATCTAGTTGAGTTTCCGATTGTACTTCAAGGGAGTCATTCCCTTGGACCATGAAGCATTGAGACTCAGATTCTCTACTAGATTCCTCCGGTTGGATTGGCAATTGAAGCTCGGAGGTGGTGGTTGTGGTTGTCAACAAATTCCACACTGCAAAGGCGGAATCAACGTTAGAAACACGTAAAAGATATTCTTTATTTAATGTGCTTCTAATAGCCTCAATGGCTAATGCATTGGCCCCTATATGATTGCAATTACCAAGATAGCATTTCTTGATAGCCGCAAGGAAAACATGTATACCTAGGGTCTTTAGGTATAAGGACATCTTAGTCTTCCAAAAAAGAATGTTGGAAGGGTCAAAACTAGGTGGGGTCATGAAGTCCATGGTATAAACTATATGTGTGCAAGCAAGCAAATGCAAACAATAGATTAGCAACCAAAGGATCTCACTCCTAGGATGTTAAGCCTAAATATCAGGAGCACAAGCTCTGATACTAATTGAAAAACACCTAGAGGGGGGGTGAATAGGTGTAAGTGCTAATCTAGAAACTAAATGAATAACTAAAAGCTCTAAATGCGGAAGCTAAAACAAATATTGCAACACACTTAATACAACACACAAGTGCAGCCGAATTCCCTGTGAAGGGCTCTGGACTAACTCCTATTGATTCCTCTTGAATGGGTTGAGGTGCTATGTGAAGCTCTTGTGGTTAAGTATAAGTGAGGCGCACACAAACAACCAAGCATACAAGAGACATAGCAATATGAAATATACAAGGTACAAATGCAAGCAATAGATATGATATGCAATGTACTGATTGAAGATGCTTTGCACAAAATAAAAAGAGAGTCGAGAGAAATCGGATCAAACGCAAACAAAAAGATATGTTTCGAGGTTCGAGCACCCAGCTCTACATCCCCGCCTTCACCACCGTGAAGGATTTCTAATCCACTAAAGGAGTACCGAACTCCTCTCTCAACCTTACAATGCCACCGAGGCAATACAACCACAATCCACCTCTACCGAAGAGGGATACGGCTTGAAGCCAACAAATACAATCACCTCTACCTAAGAGGGATCCAAACACCAGTCCGATCAACCTCTACCAAAGAGGGATTCACAAATACAAGGAGGGTTTACAACAAGTGGTTACAAAGACCACAAACTCTATCTCTTTTCCACAAACAAAGATCCTAATAGATTAGGATAGAAGATATAGCTCAAGTGTGGAAAACAAGTGTTTTGATCAAAGAAAATCTCTTGGGAAAAATACCAAATTGATATGGAAATGTATAACAAGAAACTAATTCCCAAAAACCTATTTTCTTTGAAAATAACAAAATACTTAAAACAAAATAAATGAAGCTTTTTGGCACTTTAAACTCTTTTAAAAACTTGTTTTTAAAACCAGAGAATGGGAAGAAATCAGCTCTAAAAATCTTAGCCAAAACCCTAGAGAAATGGGGTTTATATGGGCCAAACCAGAAACTAGCCGTTAGGCTGATCTGTCAGTCTGACAGACCTTCGGTCGACCGTCCGGTCGACCGCCAACGATCAAAAATCTGACCGTTGGAGCAAACCGGTCGACCGCCCGGCTGACCGAATTAAACAGAGAGCACTGCTCTTAGTTACGGTCGACCGTCCCACTGCGTGCCAGACGTGCACGGCTCTGTACACGTCGGTCGACCGTATGGGTCGACCGGCCTATGGTCCGGTCGATCTCTCGGTCGACCAGCCTGGCCTGACAGACAGATCTGGGTCAAAATCTGGGTAAAATATATTTTGAAAAATTCTTTTAATGACTTGTAAAAATCCCCAAAAATGTTTTTATCATATTACATTGATATATAAACATGTGATAAACATTTCTACTCAAAATCAAGCATATGAAACCACTTTTATGACTTAACATTTTTACCAAAAAAAAACAAAACATGTATTTTATCAAACTAGGATTTTTCAATACATGAATAGGAAAGTCAAAATAAGTTTGTTTAATAAGATTAAGCATGCATGTATAGAAAGAATACATCTACTATACATATAAACTATGTAAACTTGTTTTGATCAAACTATTCATGAAAACCAAAAACCAAAACATGAAACGTGTGTGTATTGTACACTTGAGCATATCAACTATACTAAGCTTTACAAATGGATCTAAACACACTATCTAGACTACGATACCTAAGTCTTCTTGATGATCTTCCATCTTCAAGTAGACTCGATCCAAAACTCCATCCATAAGCTAGGCAAGGTGTGATCTTGATGCTTGAGCCCTGGAATCACTTGTGAAGCTTCTAACCATCTTGTTGAAGCTATCACCAACTAATATCTTGATAGATGATCTGAAACTTAAACTCACAAGATTATTAGTAAAACATATAACTACATGAGTTGATCATCATCAAAACTAGAGTGGAAGGCCTCTGGGCCAACATGTACCACTCTCTCTCCCATTACATGATCTAAAAGAAATGAAAAATACAAAGGATGGAGAAGAACTAACCTAAACTAAACTACCCTAAACTACAATATGGAAGAAACTACACTACTCTCTGTATATCTCCTGAAGCACCAGGGAAAAGGGGGGCAGGCTGGCAACAGTTGGTTAGAAGCACAGGCGCAGCTGCACCCGTACGGCCACAGTCGCGCCCGTATAGCCGCGAAAACGCGACAAAAGTCGCTTTTTCACGGCTCTTCTAGAATCGCGCCGCGCGTTGTCCCGTCTGTCCCCTATCAGCTAGAAGTCCTGATTTCTTGATTTGATGCTCTGAGCTGACAAAATCTTCTCCCTAAGATCAATGGCTACTTGGTAGGCATTTAATTACCCATTAAATGGTGATTTAGGATCTTCTTCTTCATTGCACACCATAGACCTAGAAACATGTAAGAGAGGTGTTTATTAGTAGAATTTAGTATGAAATAAATGTGAAGATGTGGTATAAAATATACAGTTTTAAAGACTAATCACACCCTCACACTTATCTTTTGTTCATCCCGAGCAAAACAAAAAATTAAAGGAATTATTATACCACTTTCGCAGGTGACGCGATTGCACTGAGCATGTGCAACAAGCCGTTAAACCTCTAGGTTTCCCTTAGAGGAGGAGTTTTGTCTCTGAGAGTTTTCAGCGGATTACACCCACAAAATTCATAAAGAAAGAAATCAAATGTTAGTATTTTGAAAATACATATTGAAAATAGAGAAAAGTGTTGAAGTATTTTTGCGAAAATATAAGTGATCCAAGGTCATAGGTTAACTAGAAATTATTCTAGTCTAAATGCAAAATCTTGTTATAAATTAAATGTAAGAATTTAAAATTGAATTGATTCTTTGATCTTTCATAAAACTCTTTGAAAAATATGCACTTTGTGAACAGTGAAGGTTTTTGGGATATCGACTCAAACTTTTATACCATTAATTTTTGTATATTTATTTTTTTCTTTTCCTTTTTTTTTCTCTCTTAGTTTTCTTAGGCTTTCTTATTTACCCGGGTAGTGAGTCTTTAGTCGGTGACTCCCAAACCAGATGATCTTAGGGCACCCGATGAGAAAAACATCCCTCAGACTTAAGGATTCGAGTAAACAAGGTCACTAAAGGGGATTATTTTATTTATGTTCACCATTTTAGGTGTGAATAATCAAGCTTCCTGAGGCATAATTACCCAACTTCAATAAGTAATTTTTATTATCATATATTTTTTATGGCATTTTCGGTCTTTGTTTCAATCCCAAAAATTGTGTAAGTGTGAAGTGCATAAATCTAAGGCAAAAAGTTTAAGATTAAATTCATCTTTTAAATCTTATTTCCTTATCCTAAAATTTAAACAAGATCTATTATTTTGACTCAGTTTAAAATTTCATAATTTTAGGTCTTCCTAATTCCTAAGATAATCTTAGTTTTCTTAAAAATAAATCAAAACTATTTATCTTATTTCAAAAAGTTTTGTAAAAAGAAAAGAAAAAGTTTTTTATACAAAAGAAAATTTTAAAAAGTTCCTTAAAAGAAGTGTAAAAGAAAGAAAATTTAAAACTACCTATGTTAGTTAAGCCTCCCCACACTTATCTCATGCATTGTCCTCAATGCATCGTGAATGTGTATATATATGAAACAAATGGGAAGGGAAGGAAAAATACCTCATGGTGGTGGCTCCGGTGGTGGTCTGATTGGGCCAAGCATTGCTACGCAATCAGGATAATGGGGATCTTGAAGGAACCCACCAATGACCTCTCTAATATGACCCAGTAAAAGAATGATTGAGTGAATGGTATTATTGAAAAAATTACCCCTATCTAATTTCCAATTTTTAAAAATAATTACTGAGTCATTTACTTCAACATTCTTGTCCAACAATGAAGTGTGATTTTGGGAGATGATGGACTTGGACTCAAATGGATCAGGAACAAAAACTGATACTAACTCGAAAATTTGACTCAGATCAAGTCGTGATTCAATAATGAGAGTCGAAATTGGTTCAAAAATAGGGTCCAAACTAAAGAATTGATGTTCACACACTTTCCCCATTAATGAAGTGTGATCATAAGATATTGGTGATTCAATTTCACAGTGTACTAGTACAAGATTCAATGTTGACTTCGAAATAGAGAAAAAATCTGATAAAGATACCAGAGTCATTATTGAATCAAAAAGTGAAATAGAATTCCCAACTTGAGGTTCAGGATCACTTTCAAGCTCAAGTTCAATTTCAGGAGAAGGATAACTTGTAAAAATGTCAAGGATGCGATGTGGGTGAAGTTCAGATTGGTATGATGAAATTGAAGCTAGATTTCCAAAATGACATGATTCTTAGGTCCAATCAGTAGAGTTAGGGATATAAGGATCAATCAAAGATTGACAAGAAAGACTTTTCTCGCTCTCATTGATCAAATCGTTCATTTGTGAGTCTAACCTATTGATAGGCAGGGTAACAGAATTTTGAGTCTGAATCATGTCTTCCATACTTTTTGCAATTGGTTCTTCTTGAAAAGATGAGTATGGAAGTTGGTTTTGGAAATGATGGTGAAATTGTGAGTCTGTCGAATTTTGCGATTGCTGCTCGAACTCACGTAAGGGTTCTATACTCAAGTCTAGTATTGATGATTGTTCATTTTGAATCGATGAGACTGGAAAAGATGAGTAGGACTCTTGAAATTTTGGTTGAGATGATGAGCCCAACATGTTTTGCTTCACAAAAGACTTTAAAACACTTTTCTAGCTCAAATTCTTCTTCAATTGGATGTTCTTGAAAATGAGTATGTGGAGTTCGATGTGAGAAGGATTGTGAATTGAGCAAATTTTAAATTTGTTATAGGGACTCTTCCATACTCCTTTCCAAATCAGATTTTTCTTCGGTTGGTGGAATAGGAAAAGGAGTATATGAACCAAAATTGTGGACAAGGCAGTTTAAAATTTGACTCGGCGGAGGTGAATCCCCGTTAACTCTGTGAAGAGTTGAAATTATTTTAAAAATCATAGTTATATGATTGAGGATATAGGTCATATTGAGTCGGATAATCTCAACTCGGCATATATGGTTAGTTCATGTTGTACATAGCCGGGTTGGAGTTATCCGAGCCAAATGAGGTCGGGATGAAATATAGATTTATATTATGATTGAAAGAATTTTTTTTGTTAAAATTCATTTCATAATTTACAACAAAAAGAAGAAAAACAAACAAACAAACAAACAAATAAACAAAAAGAAAAAAGAAAACAAGCCTGTACTAGGGTTGACTTAGACCTAGACGACTCCTAACTGGTTAGACTGTCCATGCGGGGTATATTGTCGGAATCGGACCACGAATTAATCGGCTAGGTTGGGGCAAGATCAGTGGGACATATCCGTGCCGGAGCAACGGGCCTAATTATACCAAACCACTATTCTTTGAGGTTTTGCCTCTCAATCCCCAACCTTATATACCGATTTGACAAGAGTCAACTTCTAATAACTTTTCCCTTAGGTCAATCTCTTAAATGAGTCCAAAATATTCCTAGGAGCCAACGTCTAGCAATATTTACTAGGCTTGGGTTGTGTGAATGGGGAGGTAATTTTTAGGCTAAGGGAGGGTAATGACTTTCCCACCTTATGTTGTCTTGGATTTTGCCCTTAAGTTTAATTTGTGCAAGTGTGTAATATAGATAAGAATGAACACAAAAAAGCGAGTAGATCACTGAAATATTTTTCCTAGCTATATGCTATGCAATATGTTCACCTCCGTCAAGATCACAACAACATAAGAATAAAATACAGTATATTGGAATTAAAATTGACACGGGCCTAGATGCAAATGTCTAAACCGTTTTAAAACATCCAATTACCATATTTTAGTTCTTAAAATTATTTATAGTTCACAAGTAATATAAACAAAAATTAGCAGCAGAGTAAAAGAATATACAAGAATTTATCCAACCACATAAGAGCAAGTGTGGACTTCTGCAACGCTAAAAATTTAACCTGCATACAAAAAATAAAGAAGAAAGGTTAACAAAAGCGTGAAATCAAACCGTTCCCATCCCCAGCAATGGCGCCAAAATTTGATCGGGGAAAAATCGCGCATAAAAAATGTATGTTTTGAAATCGATATTTAAAGTATATGTGCTTTGGCTTTCTCGATACTTCCATTATAGCATAGAGGCTAAAACGAGTCGAATCCACAAGGACGGGAGGCGATAGACCCTTATATGGTATGTTCATGTGTATGTTAACAGTTCTTCAATATTTGTAAGAATGAAAAGAAAAGAAAACAAAAAATGAAAAGAGAAGTACAGTGAAAACGAAGAAGTGAAAAACATAGAAGAATAGTATTTGTGATTTTATTTTTATATCTAAAACAAAGTGAAAAGAAAGAAAACTCAAGGCTACTAACTACTAATGGCTCCACCAACATGCTAAACTCTTAGTGATAGTTGCCTCACATGTATCATTGGCCATCACTAGTCCTTAGTTCAAGAGCGTTTCAAAGTATGACCCATATGTAACTCATCACATCCCAACTCAACAAAACAAGTACGAGCTAAACTTAAATCATCAAAACTAAAAGTAAGTACGGAGTAAAGTAATGCTAGCTTGTTAGAGAGTTAGGAAGTTAGAGTGTTAGATCCATCATCATGAGCCATCAATGGCTCTTGCAAGAGCAAGGCAAAGTAGAGGCTATTAGATTCATGTGGATTATCAAATAAGAAGTTAGCAAGTTAGGGTTAGTAGTTAGTTGCCATGAGAGAAAATTAGCTAAAACATGTAAAAGGAGTTAGAGAAGAAAATAAAGATAAGTTAAGAGAGCACCTTTCATAGATTGTCACCTTCTATTATAAGCACTCTTGCTTCCTCACTATGTACCACTCTCTCTCTTATTCCAAGATCTAAAAGAAATGAAAAAAATAAAGGAAGAAGAAGAACTAACCTAAACTAAGCTACCCTAAACTACAACATGGAAGAAACTACACTACTCTCTGTATATCTCCTGAAGGAGAACCCCAGGTGTATTTATAGACACAAGGGTAAAGGGGGGCAGGCTGGCAATAGTTGGCCAGAAGCACGGGCGCAGCCGTGCCCGTACGGCCGCGAAAATGCGATAAAAGTCACATTTTCCCAGCTCTTCTAGAGTCACGCGCATGGCGCCTCGCGTCGCGCGCTGTCCCGTCTATCCCCTATTAGGTGGAAGTCCCGGTTTCTTGATTTGACACCCTGAACTGACAAAATCTCCTCCCTAAGGTCAATGGCTACTTGATAGGCCTTTAATCACCCATTAAATAGTGATTTAAGGTCTTCTTCTTCATTGCACACCATGAACCTAGAAACATGCATAAGAGGTGTTTATTAGTAGAATTTAATATGAAATAAATGTGAAGATGCGGTATAAAACATGCAATTTTAGAGACTAATCAGTAGTTAAGATATAGAATTACATAGTTAGAATTTAAGATTTAGTTGATAGGATAAGAATTAAAATAGATTTAAAATTAGTTAGGATTTTATTTTGATATAGAATTAGTTAAGATTGTGATTTTAAAAATAGGATGTTGATTTGGGCAAGTTAGAACTAGATATGATTTTTGTTAGGATTTAGATTTGAAATAAGATTAAAATTAGATATTGGGTAATAAGTTTAGGTTTGATTTTGGCTTAAATAAAAGAAAAATAGAAGGAATGAAAACTGGCTCATGGATTGGGTCAAGAAAAAATAAAAGAAAGATATGAAACGAATATAGGCTAATGGTAAAAGGTAAAGCATATAGAAATGGGTACTTCGGTTTACATTGGGCTTAGGATAAAGAATAAGAAAATTAAAGAAAAAGAAAGAGAAAATTAGGGGGGCAAGAAGTGAGCTTGTCTAAGAATAATACAACAAATAAATATCAATAATATTAATAATAAGAATAATAACAATAATACACAAAGATACTTATCAATAACAATAATAATTACTGATTAGACACTGATATTGCCTATATATTGTCACATTCTCATATCTATTATATAATAAATCCTATTATTTAGTCTTATTTTTATTTAATAATGTGCATGCCCATTACTAAGGGAGAAAGAAGGGAAACGAGCCCAAAAGCCCATTAAAATTCTGATTTAATTCAAAATTAATTCAAATTAAAAATCAGGGCAATTCAAAGAAGATAAAACAAGTTGATCAATTAGTTAAATCAGATTTCTACAAATCAAGTGGTTAAAGCTGAAAATCAACAGAATAATCATCAAAATGACAAGGTCAAATGATATATCTTTTTGGATAAACGGATGAAAAAAGTGAGAGAAGGATCTGCTCTGAGGATGTGGCCATCTGGCCACATCCTGGCCGCGAATGAGGGTGCATTTTACTCCTCTATATTCTTACTCTCTCCCCTTTTGGTTTTTACCTATAAATACTGGGATTTCTCAGTGCACAGAGGATGATTAGGTAGAGATAAATTCTTAAGTCAGTTTTTATTCTAGTTTAGTGTAGGTTTTATCTTTCTTTTCATATAATTTTTAGTTTTATTTATGTAATTTAGAGGAGATCAGAGTTTCTTAGGAGAATGAGAGTGAAACTTGTACTGAGAGTGACATCGGTGTAAGTTGTTCTTCTCTTCTTTTATCGTTACCACATTGAATCTAAAGTTACATTTTTTTTATATTCTTCTTTATTTTTTTGTTCTTCTTTGTTTTTACTTCTCTTCTTTTGGTACCAATTGCAATCTAAGTGAGTCTTATAGCATCAAAATAGTCTTGCCTTTGTGAGTGCCACTGATAGCTCATGATGATGGATTTTAGTCTCAGTCTGTATCATTTCATACTTATATCGTCTTGATGATGTAATGTGGAAGAGACGGGAATCAACTCTTATGGGCTATGCATTGATTGCCTCCACTTTAAGGTAACATTGTCGCCAAATATTCAAAGTAAATATTTGGCCAAAGGAGTAAGTATTTTTTAAAGGCTTTCTTTCTTTTCTTTGAATCTTTAGTTTAGATCACCTCTATCACCAAATCTCTACTATTTTTCACTTTCTTTGTACAAAATCACCATCTCCTTCTATCTACCACTTTCATAATTTAACATAACTTCTTTTTTTTCTTTTCAAGAACTAAAAGAAGAACTTTAACTATTTTTTTAAACTCAAAAAGAGAACTTGCAAAAAGCTTATATCGCTAGTCCCTCCTTGAGGATCACGACCCGCGTAGCCACTTGCTATCGCGGTAGCATTGAGTACCTTACACTACTATTATACAGTTCTGAAATTTCGTATTTTTTGTATGCATGTTAAACCTCGATCAATTACCAATAGTAACAACCATAATAATAGAACATAACAACAATAATAATTAACACAAAATACATTTAATAAAAAAATACTATTATTCATTATTAAATCTTGTATTTCAAAAATAGAGGTTATTACATTCTACCCGCCTTATAAAAAATTTCGCCCTCAAAATTTCAATAAAGGAAGGAATAATAAAAGAAATCAAACTTAAGGGAGAAAATAAACAACCTTCCACATTGCCTCTCTGGGACATCACGATTCCGCTGCGCACTCTGATCTCTGCTACCGGTTTCAACATGGAGTGATCAAACTCAAAAGATAAAATCGGAGAAATAGAATCAAAAAGAAGAATAAAAATCAAGATAGAACCTAGATCACTCTAAAAGAAGAGTTGAAATAAGGGATATAAAGAATTCAAGAGATGGATTCTAAAAGGGAGGATGATCAATTTTTCAAGTGGAGTCAATATCTTTGTGTGAATAATATATTTAAATTGTAGTGTGACTATAACATGTTTCAGGTCACTGTTAAGAATTAGGTCCTCTTTTTATGTTAAACCTAGCTCTGATACTAAGAAACCCTATCACGCCCCGCTTCCCAAAATACGTGAAAACGAAGTTGTGACGAGAGCCGGCGATGTATATTTGCCAGGAGAATACCCATGTATACATGCTAAGCCTAAAGTAACCCGAATAAGCTATAAAAATCTACTAAAATAAATCATGATCACTTTAATATCACATATAGATGTTCATACAAGATATCATATGAATAAAGAATGGAATGACAACTGAAAGTGATATAGAGAGAATCAGAAAATAGCATGAATAAAAGAGAAGTAACAATACTAGAATCAAATATAAGGAAACTCCAGGTCCTCATGAAGCATATGAGCTCATTAACACCAGAATAATGAAATAAAATATTCAATCTGGATGTACAAATTCAGGAAGTCAGAACTCCTAGTGAATGTATAAGAATAAGGGAAAAGTACACATGCAAGAACAGTGTGTACCTACTATGAAAGAAATATACAATATAAGGTTAAAGTAACATGTCGAACATAAATGAACAGAAAATAAGCCAATCAGTGCTATTGTCAGGTGTACATCAGGTCATAAGTAAAATCAGATGTTCAAATCAGGTCAGGTGTCTATCACAGTCTATATATATATATATATATATATATATATATATATATATATATATATATATATATATATATATATATATATATATATATATATATATATATATATATATATATATATATATATATCATGTGAGAAGAATAAGTAATGGTAGGGTCCAGTATACAATCAGGTGTCTATTATAACATGTATATATCTATGTTCAATCTATAGTGCCAATTTAGGATTTCAGTTTTGTTATGAATTATGTCAGCGAACACCAATTGCGACATCTAATAGACGCATCCCATACCACGCCTACTACATGTGTCAATCAGGGTTTTAAGTTATTGAAATCAATAAAAGAGACATTGTCCATGCTTTGATGGGTTCCGTACATACCCAGAACCACGACCCAATCACCTGGTGCTGAACTAGGTCCTACCACTAGGTAGTCTATAACAATAACAATACTCACAGTATCACTATGGAACAATACTCATAGTAACACTATATAACATAAATAGATGGTATGCCAGTCATCCCCCGGAACCCTGTAGTGGAACCGTATCTCGGCTGCGCAACCTGTATCCTAGGTCTACCTGAAATATAGACGCTGTCTCCTCCATCAATTTTCCCAATCCCAGTGTAAGTTGTCTATTTACATTATTATTTAATTCAGTTAAAACAATTAGGATCATGTTACTTAGAGTACTGGACGATACAGTGATAGTAACAATACAGTATAATAGTCAACAATAATCATATATACGATGAATGTAACAATAACATATGAACAATAACAGTAACCGTATATACGACGAACAATAGGACTGTACAGGATGTTACGGTCAAACAATACTTTCCCATTAACTTTCTGTAACATGAAATAATATAGTAACAGTCCTGCATCATCTAGTCAATGTACCATCTCATATAGAACTGATCAATATCTCATCCTCCAGTACTGGATATAAAGAAAACTAATCTGTCAACTCATAGTCTCAACATAATCCTCATGAACATCACATATCAGGATATCTGATGCACTAAACCACCAATCTAATAAATAATTAATCAGTCCTCTCTGTTACCAATCTACTCTAATCCTCTAAATCACCAATAAGTAAGGTCGATCAATAACTGCTATCATACTTTGAAGTGTAAGATCACCGATACCAATGAAATCATTCCTACAATAACTCTATATCCGAATAACTGAAATCGTCAAGAACCAATTATGAAGTATTGAATATATCCTCGAGATCAACTAAAACGATAAATATTGAGATCACAAATGGAACATCCTTAAGCAATATTGAATTTAGAATGCCTCTAAGTCTGATATTCAACATCAATAAGATCATCAATACTCAAATAGTATAATCACGGTTAAGATCGGGAATACTTACAAATATCAATCCAGCTACATCAATCATCAGAAACTGATCAAAATCTTCTGAAACGAAAACAAAGTTCATGTCAATCAACTCAGCAGTATATCCCTCCTCTACATCATTAGTATATTCTTCTTTTAAGTTACTGATATATTCAGGTCCCAACATATAAAATAGATAATTATCTATATCTAACCAATCATTACTATCCAATCTGACTAAGATCATCTTATATTTCCACTTCCATTAAGCTCAATCACAATATCCTAAAATTCAAGTACCTAATTAATTATGTATATACATGCACCAGGTCAAGTCAATCCAATCTACGTCTACTCCATAACCCAAGATCAAGTCCACCACAATCGAGTCCACTGATCAAATCCAATGCAAAGAATATAAATCTCAGGTCAACTCCAACTCTAACTAAGTCAATATAAATCCAAGTATCAGTCTATCGATGAAGCAACATCCTATCTAAGCTACCCTCAAGATCTAAAGGAGTTCTGATCAAAATAATCACCAAACAGTAGTCGATAAATACTTCACATAAAATATGAATCTTTAACCTTAATCACGAACCAATCAACCTCAAGATCAATATATCTATTTTCTAAGTTTATCACAACTAGGTCACTTACAAGATCAAGCCCAGTCTATGGTATATCACTACTAGGCCTAAGCCAGCAACGATGAACTATTAACACAAGAAATGATGCCAATAAATGCTCATATGAACTAAATACATAAGATGTATGATCACCGATGTTATATAAAATGGTATGGGTAATCATACTGGTCAAATATATTAGACGGTCAAATGAAATGATACAGGTAACATATAAATAATACTAACAATGATAAGTAAGAAAATGATACAAAAGCAAACACGCACATGAAATGACGCGATTTTGGACCAAATCATCATCTGGTCTCCACTGCATGATTGGTCCGAATCTCCAGATCATCCCATGGGTCAGTTTTTAAATCATCAGTGTATTGGGTCCATAACGAACATAAATTTAGATAGGGTCTGGATCTTCTGTTACCAGGTTCGGAGCATACAAACAGGTCTGCATTGATGTAACATTTAACCAAACAAATATAGCCACACATACACATATATGCACATGTACACACCCTTATATATATATATATATATATATATATATATATATATATATATATATATACACACACACACACACACACACACACACACACACACACACACACACACACACACGAGTATATACATACATACGCATAATCATGCATACACCCAGGCATACACAATACTTACAAACTTATAATCATGCATACATTTATACATAGATACACACTCTTACATAAACATATACAACAAACAAGTGTACCTCCATGCACATGTAACATATATCCCCAAATGTACCATCACATAATAATTTATGCACATCCAATCAAAAATGACACATACATAAATACATCCATAATAAAATAGAAATAGAGAGAGGACATACTCACGGTACAAGAGGAGACATGGCTGGGAGAAGGACGCGGTGGAGCACGCTGGAGGTGGCAGAAGCCGCGGAGGGGGAGGAACTCACGACCGGCCATGGAGAGTTCGATAATAGAGGAGGCGGAGGCCGCGAGGATGTCAGGGTGTCGCGAGCTACCGTCAGGGTCTCGCTAGACAAGAATGAGGAGGCAGTATGGTGGGTTGGGGCTACCAGTAAAGGAAGGAGGAGAAGATTAGGTTAGGGTTTTGGTTTAGGATTAGATGTTTATATAGATGATGTTAATTGGTTATGATTATATAGTTAGGATTAGGATAATTTAAGATTAGATGGTTAGAATTAGGAGATTATGAGAGATTAGATTAGTTAGAATTTTTATTTATTTAAGATAACTATAGAATTTAGTAGTTGGGATATTTGCGGATTGGGTTAGTTAAGATTTAGATTTAATGGATAGGATTAGAAAAGATTAAATATAGGGAGCGAGAGATATAGATTTAGTGATTAAGTGGTTAAGATATAAAATTACACAGTTAGGATTTAGGACTTAGTTAATAGGATAAGGATTAAAATAGATTTAAGATTAGTTAGTATTTTATTTTGAAATAGAATTAGTTGAGATTGTGATTTTGAAAATAGTATGTAGATTTGGGTAAGTTAGAATTAGATATGATTTTTATTAGGACTTAGATTTGAGATAAGATTAAAATTAGATATTAGGTACTAAGTTTTGGCTCAAATAAAAGAAAAATAGAAGGAATAGAAATGGGCTCATGGCTTGGGTCAAGAAAAAATAAAAGAAAGATATGAAACGGATATGGGTTAATGGTAAAAAGTAAAGCATATGGAAATAGGTACTTGGATATAGATTGGGATTAGGATAAAGAATAAGAAAATGAAAGAAAAGAAAGAGAAAATTAGGGGGCAAGAAGTGAGCTTGTCTAAGAATAATACACAAAATAAATATCAATAATATAACAATAATACACAAAGATACTTAACAATAAAAATAATAATAATTACCAATAGTAATAACCATAATAATACATAACAATAATAATTAATACAAAATGCATGCAAAAAAAAATACTATTATTTATTATTAAATCTTGTATTTCAAAAATAGAGGTATTACATGGGGCGTGTTTAGACACTTGGAAACAAAAAATGCCCGTTGGAATCTACTAAAAACAAAACAGATTTAAAAACTAGCTGTTATAGCCATCTGACAGCCTGTCAGCCGGTCGACTGACAGGTTATCTAGAAAAGAGTCGTTGGCTCTGGTCGACCAGGCGGTTGACTGCTTGGTAGTTTTTAAAAAGAAAAACTAAATTGTCGGTCGACCGGGTGGTTAACCGACCCTAACTGAGAGTTAGGGTCTCTTAGTTGGTCGACCGATTAGTCGACCGCAAGAGTTAGCGGTGGACGGGTCAGTCGATCGACAACGTGCACAAACATGCATGCCCTTGGCCAAAGGCCTGATCGACCGGGAGGTCGACCGTTCTAGCCTGCAATGGGCACCGGTCAACCGGGCGGTCCACCGTTCTGGCTTGAAACAATTTTATGAAAACTTTTGAGTTTAAAATATTTTTCTAAATATTTTGTATTAATTTATGGATAATGTAGCAATGTATAGGTGATGAAATATATGTTCTAAACTTATAAAATTTTAGAAAAATTATGAGTCATGTATCAAAACCAAACATGCAAAATGCCAATACTACCAAAACTTGTATTTTTCAAAATCGTGTATTTTGTGTGTGTAACTTCTTGAGGATCACTACTTTATTCTACACTTTAACAAACTAATATCTTACAAGGCTCTAGGTGACTACAAGATCTTCAACCGGGCTTCTCCATTAGTGACGTCGAGTGCTTTGAGTTTTAATCCCGTATTTAAATCTTCTTGAGTCTTCAATACCTTCCTTTAGAGGAAGAAAACTTATTGAATCCTCAGAACCCTGAAATATACTTAAAATTGAACTTGATTAGTACAAATAACCACATATGTTTTGTTATCATCTAAACTATAAAACTGAGTGATTATAATCTTGGGCCAATAATCTCCCTCTTTTGATGATGACAAAACATGTGAGTTGTTTAAAATAAAAGATAGGAAAGAGCTTTAAAAGCTCCCCCTCAAGTTATGCTATCTATTAAGTATAAGAAAACATTATGGATTTGACAATATAAGCAAATCACACATATAAGCATAAAAATGATATCAATATAGAATATTCCTCCCACAACAATATATAAGCATGGTAAAGAGAATGGATATAGAATGTCAAAAATACTTAATAACTCAAATATCTCTACCTTTTTTGTCATCAAAAAGGGTTAAGACATTAACATAAAAGAGATATTAATTTGAAAAATACATAAAAAATTTGAAAATATTTTCAAAACATATGAATCCATAATACAAATATTTAACTCACCGCAAATGAATAAAAATCTATTATAATCTAGTGGTTTAGTAAAAATGTTCGCAAGTTGAAAACTGGTAGAAACATAATCATTTTCAATATCACCTTTCTCATAGTGATCTCTAAGAAAGTGATATCGAATGTCTATGTTCTTGGTCTTGCTATGTTGATTTGTATTTTTTGTCATATGAATGGTGCTAGTATTATCAAAAAATATTTTAATATGGTCATAATGCAAATCATAGTCAATGAGAGTATGTTTCATCCATAGGACTTGTGCACAACAATCTCTGTCGCAACGTACTCTGCCTCAGCAGTTGAGAGGGCTATTGAACTTTATTTCTTGGAAGATCATGAAACAAGACAATTTCTTAAAAATTGATAGCTACCACTAGTGCTTTTTCTATCCACTCTACAACCGGCATAATCGGCATCCGAATATTTCAACATGAAAAATTATCCGATTTTCGGATACAACAAGCACATTCCAATAGTGCCATTATGATATCTAATAATGTGCTTTACCACAATTAAGTGAGACTCTTTAGAACAAGATTGAAATCTAACACATAGATACACACTAAATATAATATCTGGCCTAATTGCCATCATATAAAGTAAACTACTAACCATGCTTTATAAAGTTTAATGCCTACTTTTATATCTTTTTCGTCCTTATCAAGCTTAGTAGTAGTGGCCATGGGAGTCTTGCTTAATTTTGCATCTTCAAGACAAAATCTCTTGATGAGTTCTCTTGTGTACTTGGCTTGATTTATAAAGATCCCATCAATCTTTTGCTTGATTTGGAGGCGAAGAAAGTAGTTTATCTCTCCTATCATAGATATCTCAAACTTATTCTTCATATATGATTCAAATTCTTTACAAATCTTTGCATTAGTGGATCCAAAAATAATATCATCAACATAAATTTGAACAATTAGGATATCACTATCTACATGCTTTGTAAACAAAGTGGTGTCAACTTTACCTTTAACAAAATTATTTAAAATTAGAAAAGTTGAAAGTTTTTCATACCAAGCTTTTCGAGCTTGTTTTAAACCATATGAAATTTTATCAAGTTTGTACACAAAATCCGGATGTGTAGGATCAACAAATCTGAAGGGTTGTTCAACATACACTTTCTCTTCTATAAAATCATTTAAAAATGTACTTTTGACATCCATTTGAAAAAAATTGAAATCTTTATAAAAAGCAAAGGCAAGTGTCATCCGTATGGCTTCAAGCCATGCTACGGGTGCAAAAGTTTATTCAAAATAAATACCTTTGATTTGGGTGTAACCTTGGGCCACTAACCTAGCTTTATTTCTAATAACATAAACTGACTCATCTAACTTATTCCTAAAGATCCATTTAGTAGCAATAGTTGGTCTATCATGGGGTCTAGGAATAAGATGTCAAACTTGGTTGCGCTCAAATTGATTGAGCACTTCTTGTATTGTAAGCAACCAATATGAATCGGCCTCGGCTTCGAGGATGTTTTTGCGCTGAATGTGTGAAATAAAAGCTAAATGCCCACATAAATCATAGAGTTTAGATCGAGTAATTGCCCCCTTGGATACATAACCTATGACGAGGTCTTTGGGATGATTTGAAGCAAATCTCCAATTCTTTGGAAGTAGTTGTGTTGGCTCTACTTCAACCTCTTGAACTTCACATTGTACATCAATCTTTGCCTTTTCTTCTTCTATAGGTGAGTCCTTCAAGGTTATCTTCATCAAGTCTTTACCTAAGGAATCAATCTCTACAATATTCTTCACAAAAGCATTAGATTCCTCAAACTTAACATGTATAGATTCTTCAATAGTCAAAGTAGATTTATTGAAGACTCTATAGGCCTTACTGATATTTGAATACCCAACAATATGGCTTCATAAGATTTGGCATTAAATTTTTCTAAATTATCCTTAGTGTTTAAAACAAACATTTACAACCAAAAATTTTAAAATAAGAAACATTAGGTTTTCTCAAATACTAAGTTTCGAATGAAGTTTTAGAAGTAATTTTACAAAAATAAATTCTATTTGAGATGTAACATGATGTGTTTACAGCGTCGGCCCATAAGTATTAAGGGAGTCCATATTCATTTATCATTGTCCTAGCCATTTCTTGAAGAGTACGATTTTTTCTTTCAATGACTCCATTTTATTGTGGAGTTCCAGGACATGATAGTTCATGTTTGATTCCATGTTCTTCATGATTGGTGATAAAGGAGTGGTTAATGAATTCATCACCACTATCACTTCTTATACGTAAAATTGAAAAATCTTTTTCTTTTTCAACTCTTTTTCTAAACACTTGAAATGTGAAAAGTCTTGATCATTGTGTTCTAAAAAGAAAACCCATGTAAAACAAAAAAAATCATCAACCAAAACAAAGACAAAACGATTTTAACTTAGACTTTTGGTTTTACTTGGACCAAACAAATCCATGTGAATTAACTCCAAGGGTCTTGATATCATGATATTCTTAATTGTTTTAAAAGAGAACTTAGTTTGTTTCTCAAGTTGGCACGCATCGCAAATGCGGTCCTTCTCAAATTTCAAACAAAGAATACCTTTTACCATTTCCTTATTGTTGATAGATGGTCAAATAAAACATGGCCTAGTCTCCTATGTCATAACCAAAAGTCTTCATCAAAGGCATTTAAACATGTAGTATTGCATTGTAAATTTGACATATCAATCATGTACACATTATTTTCACGACAACTAGAAAGTACACATGCATTGGTTTATCTATGTAAAACATTACGAGCTAAATAATCAAAAACCACTTTGAAATCTCTATCACAAACTTGACTAATGCTCAAGAGGTTATGCTTGAGACCATCAACTAAAACAATATTTTTAATTAAGTGAGATGAGCTAATTTTAATGTTACCTATACCGATAATTTTCCCTTTGGAATTATCTCCGAAGGTGACGGTGCCACCTTCATTGTACTTTGATAGGGTTAAAAAATTATTATATGCCTTAAGCAACTGCTATCATGATACCATCGCTCCCTACGTCTTGGAGCCTTAGTGTGTACCTATATCAAGTAACAAATTGGTTGATTTTGATATCCAAATTTTCCTTTAATGTTAGCATTTTGAACCGAAATGTGATCAGTTGAAGCATTTATTTTATCAAAGCAAAATTTGCCTAAGTGACTTCTTCGCCCACAATAAGTGCATGAATAAACTCTACCATAAATAAAAACATGATGAAAGTGTGGGGTGTGAACATGTTTGGTGTGTAGTATGTCTAGAATGATGTCTATGTATATGTTGTGATTTAGGAGTATGGATATATGTAGTATGATGAGCATGTGTAGTATGAACATGTTTCTTTGGAGTAAATATCTAAGGAAACATTGCCTCCAACTTAGCTTTATCAAACTCACATTTCTTTAAAACATTTCCTAAAGAATTAATTTTATCTTGTAAAATAAAAATCTCATTTTTATCAATTAATGAAAATTTTGCTTTACATGAAATTTTATATGCATCAAAATCTTTTTGTTTGGATAAGAGTGTGGAAGATAAATTATCTTTTTCTTTAGAAAGAATAAAATTTTATTTTGAAGGGTTTCGTTTCCTTTTTCATTTTTAAATACTTTTTTTAAGGAAATCATAATTGTTAGACAACCCTTCAAAAGCCTCACCCAATTCATCCATTGTTAATTCACAATCGTCAAGTGAGAGTTCAGATGTTACCTTAGGTGTGTTATCTTTAATCATGAAACACACATGTGCAGTCTCCACTTCTTCATCGGTTTCACTTCTGTCCCACTTAGCCTTGAGAGCCTTCTTTTCATAGGGCTTCTTGGAGGTTGAAGGTTTACTTTTGGTCTCCGGACAATCAATAACCATGTGATCAATCAATAACCATGTGACCCGGCTTCTAGCAATTGAAGCATATGACCTTCTTGTCTTCTTTCTTTTTCCATCTTCTTCTATTGTTAAACTTGGCCTTGTTGTACATCCTCCTTACATTTTTCACTAAGAGGGAGAATTCTTCATCATCATTGTCAGAGATGATGGGAGTGGATTTGAAAGCGATCATTTTCTTCTTTTGTGGTGTCATCTCTTCCCTTTTTTTTCTCTCCATTTCATGGGTCTTAAGGTTTCCTATAAGACCGATGATCTTCATCTTTTTTTTGTTGTTTAGCTCCTTCAATGTAGTAGCCTTGACTTCCTATGAGGGTGGAAGTGCATGAATGACCTTTCTTAATTTTTGATCATTGTCAATGGCATCACCTAAAGAAGAAAGACCATTAGTTATTTTAGTAAATCTTGTTATCATGTCATTAATGGTGTCATTATCATGCATGGTGAAAATTTCATATTGGAAACGTAAGAGATCAATCTTTGCTCTCTTAACTTGTGACGTTCCTTCATGTGTGACTACTTGGTGTGTCAAAATCTCATAGGCAGATTTGCAATGGATGACCCTAGCAATATCGTCATCATTCAAAGCTTGAAAAAGGCAAATTATGCCTTAGTATTTGCATCAAACTCCTTAGTGGCAATGTCAGACCAAGTGTCCTTATCACCAATGGGTATACTAAAGGGTTTAGTCACCACTTTTGCAACCTGACTTCTTAAGGATTGCAAACATATAGTCATCTTAACCCTTCATATAGGAAAGTTAAGGCCATCAAACTTGGGAGGAGGCTTAATACCTTCGGCCATTTTTACTAAAGTGGAAATGAATTTGTGAAAGAAGTGATCAACAATTTAGATTTCTCTAAGGTTGTTAAGCCAAAAACTAGAGACCAAAGCTCTGATACCAATTGAAATACACTTAGCGGGGGGTGGGGGTGGGTGAATAGGTGTTTTTCTAATCAAATACAATTTTAAAACTACTTATGATAAATTATGCAAATGGTTACTCAAAACAAGAATTGAAGCAGAATTCCCTATGAAGGGCTCTAGAACTTCTCCTCCTTGATTCCTCTAGATAATGAGTTAAGGTGCTTAATTGTCTCCGTGTTGAAATGAGTATAGACCGGTAATAAAAGTGATGGAATGAAAGAAATTATAGAATGCAAGATGCACAATTGCACAAATATGAAAAATAAAAAACAATAGAGAGCAAGACACAAACAATCGCAAACACAAAGGAATTTGTTCTGAGGTTCGAGCCATCGCTCTACATTCCACCTTCACCACTATGAAGGATTTCTATCCTCTAAGGGATCTTCCATAAAGGGACCTTACACAAAGGAATTACAACTTAGTCTACATAAGACCGGAATACACAACTCCACCAATTCAACCCTCTACACAAGAGGTAGCAGAAAGTCAATCGAGGTTACAAAGCACTTGGTGATCTAACAAAATCACAAACACTCTCTTACAACTTTCTATAGAGTAGAATATGAAGTGTTTCTCAAGAAGTTAAGTGAGAGATGAAATTCAGATAAAAATAATAGAGGAGTTTTAAAACTAACTGAAAATAGCTTTGGAAATGAAGAACTTGGAGATTGAAAGCTAAAAAACTTCTCTTTTGAAACAAACTTAAAACTTGTAAACTTCTGTGTTTTTCTTATTTAAACCAAAGCCAATGACCCATATATAAAGGCAACAAATAAATATCATTTATAAATCATACCAGGTCATTTGGGGTGTGTTTAGACACTTGGAAACCAAAAATGCCCGTTGGAATTCACTAAAAACAAAACAGATTCAAAAACTAACCGTTATGGCCATCTGGTAGCTTGTCGATCGACTGGGTGGTCGATCGACAGTTCATCCAGAAAAGAGCCGCTGGCTCCGGTCGATCGAGCGGTCGACCGCTTGGTAGTTTTTAAAAGAAAAGCTAAACTGTTGGTCGACCGGGTCGATCAACTGACCCTAATCGAGAGTTAAGGTCTCTTAGTCGGTCAACCACAAGGGTTAGCGGTCGACTGACAACATGCAAAAACATGCATGCCTCTTGGCCAAAGGCCCGGTCGACCAAGCGGTCGACCATTCTGGCCTGAAACAGTTTTTATAAAAACTTTTGAGTTTCAAATATTTTTCTAAATATTTTGTATTGATTTATGGGTAATGTAGCAATGTATATGTGATGAAATATATGTTCTAGACTTGTTAGAAAATTTTAAATAAATTATGAGACATGTATCAAAACCAAGCATGCAAAATGCCAATACTACCAAAACTTGTATTTTTCAAAATCGTGTATTTTGTCTGTGTAACTTCTTGAGCATCAATAATTTATTCTACACTTTAACAATTAGTATCTTATAAGGCTCTAGGCGACTATAAGATCTGCAGCCGGATTCTCCATTAGCGACGTCAAGTGCTTTAAGTTGTAATCTCGTATTTGAATCTTCTCGAGTCTTCAACACCTTTCTTTAGAGAAAAAAAACTCTTTGAATCCTTCTAACCCTAAAATATACTTAAACACTTGAACTTGATTAGTACAAATAATCACATATATTTTGTTAACATCAAAACCATAAAATTGGGTGATTATATCCTTGGGCCAACACTATTAGTTTTACTGTGGATAAATGGATAGAGAGAAGATCAACGGATGAGATGAAGCAATTAAGATTCAGATTGTATATATTTTACTATTTTAATCATAACTTTTGCTATTAAAACTCAATCTGATAATTCAAGATGATCTAGAGAGGAGTTTTAAAGGGTTACAACTCGTCTGTTGATTACTATCTCAAATTCTATCATTTGATAAGTAATATTTAGCAATCAGCATGCCAATAAGTTGCAGATCAAAATTCTTGATAAATCAAATTAAGTTTGGAGATAAGAGAAAGATTAAAATTCAGAAATAACCAACTCCTCCTATCTTCCTACGCTCTCCTTTATCCCTATTTTCCTATAAATACCTGTATTCAATGAGAGAGAGGTAGATCAGAGAGCTGAAAAGCCAAAAAAAGGAGAGTTTTGAGCGTTGTAATGCGAGATTAGAGAAGATCGAGGGTTTTGTAGTCAAAGATTATTGAATAAAATTCAGGATTCTTCTTCAAGATTGCGCACCATCTTCAGCCTAAGTCTCCTTTAATTTTTCTTTATTTTTACGCCAATTTTTTCTTTTTTATATTTGATTCTATGAATTCATCCATACTCTTATGCATATTCTTTTCACTTTTCTTTTATTAGTTCTTTTTGTTTTTAGCATCGGTTGGAGGAGGGAAATATCAAGATGATGACAAGTAACAAGTTCACCGGTTAATCTTCTTCTTCCCTTCAAACCAATCTCTTAATTCTTTTTATTCCCTTTAGTTATTCAAATATTTGCAAAAAAGGTTAGTATTTCTTTCTTCTTTTACTTTCTTCATATTTTTATTTTTCTTTTACTTATTGTTTGGTCGCTAATAATGCACATTCATTATCATATTCTCATAATTATTCTAAAATAAACTCTGCTTTTTCCTAATTATTGTTTAATTTATTTACAGGCCCATTACTAAAGGAGAGGGTAGAGAAATGAGCCCAAAAGCCCATCAAATTCTGATTTAAATTAGAATTAATTCGAAGTCAGTAAACCAGGGCAGATCAAGTCGGTTTAGATTGGTTGAAAACTAGTTAAAAACATATCTCTTCAAATCAATCGGTTAAAACCAACAATCAAAGACCGTTTTGTCAATTTCAGGAGCTAAAATGAGAAATCCAGCTGAAGATAAAGTCAGATCGCGAACCCAGGCAATTCCACCCCTCGACTGTGGCCACCTGGACACAGTAAGGCTACAAAAATGTTGCATTTGTCGTGTATCCATGGCTTTGTTAGAGAGTTAGGGGGAGCGTTTGCTCCCCTATCTTTGTATACTCTCCTAAGTTGGGTTTTGCATATAAATACTGGGATTTTCAGAGCGTACAGGGGACGACCAAGCAGAAATAGATTTTAGACCAGTTTTTCATTCTTTTTAGTGTAAGTTTTTATTTTCTTTTTATGTAATTTGTATTTCTTTGTAAGCATAGGTTAGACAGAGGTTCATGTAAGTAAGAGAGAGGCTTATGTTCAGTGACACCGATGTACCCTCCTCCTTTCTTTCATCGTTTCTGCAAGCAATAAAAATTAATTTTTTTATGTTCGTCTTTACTTTTGTTTTCATCTTCTTCTTTTTACTTTTCTTCTTTTGGTTATAATGAGCATTCAAGTGAATCTAGAAGCATCAATATAGCCATGTTTGTGTGAGTGCCACCAATATTTCATGATGATGTTCTCCTCCTCAAGATTTCGTATCATTGTTCATCTTGATGATGTAATGTGAATGGGGACTGAGCTTGATGTTATGGGTTATACGTTGATCGGGTCTGAAGCAAGGTAAAACATGCAAGGGTTCCAGGTAAGTCATCAAGCAAAGGAGGTAAGTTTTTCTTTTAGGTATTCTTTTCTTTTAATTTTAGTGTAAATTATCAACACCATAATCTTCCAAATTTCTTTCACTCTTTTTCATTTCTTTGTACATATCCATTTCCATTTCTCCACCTTCTTTATCTACCACTTTCTTCCTAACTTAATTTTAACTCTATTTTTCTCTTTTCTTTTTAAGAACTAAAAGAAGAATTCTAACCATTCTTTGTAACATAAAAGAGAACTTTCTAAAAGCTTCCATTGCTAGTCCCTTCTTGTAGATCATGACCTGCATAGCCACTTGCTATAGCAGTAGAATTAAGCACCTTGCAGTATTGTTATAAAAGTTCTGAAATTCTGTATTTTGTGTGCAGATAAAACCTCAATCAAATTTTTAGCATCGTTGCCGGGGAAGGACGGTAAGTTATTCTTTTTTTAAGTTTACACTTTTGGTTAATCTTTTTCTTTGTTCTTGGTGTACAGATTTAACAACAAGGAATTTTTGCTACGGTGGACATATAAGTGGCCTTTGACTCTGCTCAAGAAAGCAGAGCCCAGAAGCCCTCAGATTTGCTACATTCCTGTGGCAATCAAAGTGAACTACTAACATATATTTTCTGTAGGTTGGCTGAATTACATAGTTTAATATTTGTAGCATTTATTTCCTTATTTGACTTACTGTATACACATTTTTAACACAACAGTAAAAAGTTGATTGTAAGTGCTAAAAGTGATTTAGACTTTGCATTTAGGCACGTGTCTATTTCATTACATTTTCTATTTATTGTTGAAGAGTGCTGGAGCCAAGGTATGTGTGCATAGCATTTAGTGTAAGGTTCATTCTTATATGAAATAATGCTTGAGTGTTACTTTTTTCTATATAATTGTACACTGCACTAAATTAATTTAAGGGCTTGTCCTATAAACAAGATAAGATGGGGAAGTCATTACCCTCCCTTAGCTCACAAACAATCTCCTCACTTACTAACCCAAGCCTAATTAAAACTGTGTAGACGTTGTCCCTAGGGACATCTCGGACTCAAATAAGAGACTAACCTAAGGGGGAAGTTGATTTGAGTCTCACTCTTGCCAAATCGGTGACTAAGGCTGGGGACTGAGGGGCAAAACCCCGAAGGCTGATGGTTTGACTTAATTAGGCCCGTCGCTTCTGCGCGGATACCTCCCACCAATCTTTCCCCTACCTGACTGATTAACTTGTAGTCAGATTTGGTAATATACCCCAGTGGACAGTCTAACCAGTTAGGAGTCGTCTAGGCCTAAGGTTTACACTAACTTAGGTCAGATTTTTTTTCTTTTTATTTGTTTGCATATTTGTTTGGTTTTTTGTTTGTGTTTGACATTTCTTGTGTGATATGGTTTATAATAACATTTTTTTTCAATTTAATGGTAATCCATATTACACCTCAACCTCTTTTTTGGATATTACCAACCCGACATATCATAACCTTAACCAACCTATTGTGCTGGATTGGTCTTATCCGAATCAATATAACCCATGCTCCCTATCATATAACCATAACTTCCAAAATAGTTTTAGCTCTTCAGTCAATGGGTATTCACCTCTCTCGAGTCATGTTTTCAACCAACTTGTCCTCCTTATCCACCTTATCCACAATATTTCCAAGATTCATACTCAGTTCCACCAGTTCAAAATAGAAAACCATTAATCTTGGAAATAAGTATGCGTGAATCCAAGCAACAATCACAAAATCTAACGGACGCACAATTTCATCACAAATTCCAAAACAACACTTCATCTTTTCAAGTCCAATCGCAACAAAACGATGAACCAATCGACTATGAAAAGATGCTTGAAGCCATGACTCAGGCTCAAATCGCTTGTAAACATGATATAGATATGATGGTCCAAACTCTCTATTCTCACCGTTTAACCATTTCTGATATCGCTAACCATTCTTTTAGAATCAAAGAATCATGTTGTTTTGGAAAACAAGATTCCATTTCAGTACAACCATTTGAACTTGCCTAAACTCTAAATTTTGAAAATGACATTGACAGTTTGGCAAGTTATCCCTTTCTTGAAATTGAACTTGAGAATAAATATAATCTTGAACCTCAATTTGGTGATTCAATTCTACTTCCTGATTCAATAATGATTCCGGTGTCTTCACCTGATTTTAATCTTCTTTTCGAGTCAATATTGGATCCTGTGCCAATTCATCATGAAATTGAATCGCCAATCTTTTATGATCATCATATTGAACTTGACCAATTTCATGCTTTTGAAAGTCCTATTGACAAATTGGCAAGTTCTCATTTTTATGAAATTGAACTCAATGAGAAATGTGACCTACATTCTCAAATTTATGATCCAGTTCAAATTCCTGAAACAATATTGACTCATGTTTTGTTACCCAACTTGAGTAATATTTTAGAGTTAGTTTTGATTCCCACACCTGTCATTCTTGAATTTGAATCACCAATATTAAGTTACATTCCATTGTGGGGAAATGAATGTGGACTTGAGTTTCAACTTCTTGATTTGGACCCACTTCCTGAACTAATCTCAACTCCTGAATCTTTACTTGACTTAAGTTAATTTCTTGAGTCGGTATTAGTTCCCGTACTTCCTAAGTTCAAGTCAATCATTCCATCTTTTCACACTCCATTTTGTGATAAGGAGGTTGACAAAATTGACTACGAAATTAATCATGAAATTTAGAAATTAGATGGGGTAAATTTTTAATAAAAACCATTCATCTATACATCATTTTAGTGGGTTATATAAGAGAGATTTCTGGTGGGTTCCTCTGAACTCCACGAAAATTTGATTGGGCCGAATTTTGTGGACTACTCAGACCACCACCGGAGTCACCACCTTAAGGTAATATTTTTCTTCCCTTTTTTTTCATGTATCTATGCATTAATTCATACGTTGAGGACAATGCATGAGATAGGTGTGGGGGAGGGTCTAACATAACTTAGGTTTTTCTTTTGATTTAAAAAAAAAGAAAAAATTAACATTTTCTTTACTTTTAAAAACTTTTTGAAAATAGAAATAATATTTGACATATTTTTTGGTAAGAAATTAAGTCAATTTTAAGGAATAGGAAAACCAAAATTAGGATTTCTAATACTTGGTCAAAATAAGATTATTTGTTTGATTTTTAGGGTTAGGTAAATAATTTGTCAAAGTAATTTAGTCGTGATCTTTACCTTAATGAAATATGCACACTTCATATACTTACACACTTAGGGATATAAAACAAAGATTCTTATGCGTTAAAAAAAATTTAAAAAAAGAAAAAAAGAAAAAAATATCTATGAAAGATTAACAAATCTAATTATTGATTAGCTAGGTGCTTTGGCCTAAGCAAGCCTTGGTATTTATGCGAAAGATGATTAGAACAGTTTGAGAAAAAATATATATAAAAAATCCTCTAATTAAGCTGGGTATTTGTGCCTAATAAAGCATAAGTACTCACGCCTAAAAGCGGTTCATATAATAAAATCCTTAGTTTTGAGGCCTTATTTGCTCGAGTCCTTAAGTCCTTAGGGTGTTTTCTCACTAGGTGCCCTAAGACCGTTTGGTTTGGGAGTCACCGATTAGAGTTTCGGTACATGGGCAGATTAGAAAGCCTAATAGAACTAAGAAATAATACCACAAAAAAATAAATAAATAATAAATAAATAATGTATAAGCATTGGAGTTAAAGAACCCTTAGTCAAAATTTCACGGTCACAAAGGTGCATATGACTTAGGGTAAAGTAATAAACTGGATGAGAAGTACCATTTGACTCCTTACTTTGTTTGATGACAAATTTTTTAATAGAGACTAAGTTTAGGAATAAAAAATTCTATTTTCCTATAACTTATAGATTACTTAAATCTTATAATAATATTTAAAATATTTTTCTTTTCAAAATATGTTTTCAAAATACTAACATTTTTCTCTTTCTTTACGGATTTTGTGGGTGTAATCCACTAAAAACCCTCACGAGACAAAACTCATCCTCTAGGAGAAACCTAGAGGTTTAATGGCATGTTGCACATGCTCAGTGCAATCGCGTGACCTGCGAAAGTGGTCTAATAATTTTTTGTTTAGTTGTTTTTCTCACGGACGAGCAAAAGATAGGTATTGGGGTGTGATCGGTCACTAATATTGCACATTCATTATCATATTCTCATAATTATTCAAAAATAAACTCTAATTTTTTTTAATTATTGTTTAATTTATTTGCAGGCCCATTCTAAAGGATAGGGAAGAGAAACGAGCCCAAAAGCCTATTAAATTCTGATTTAAATTAGAATTAATTCAAAGTTAGTAAATCAGGGCAGATCAGGTCGGATCAGATCAGTTGAAAACCAATTAAAATATATATCTTTAAATCAATCGGTTAAAACCAACGATCAAAGGTGTTTCATCAAATCTAGGAGCTGAAACGAGAAATCTAGCTAAAGATAAAGTCATATCGCGAACCCAGGCAGTTCCATCGCTCGGCTGTGGACACCTGGCCACACAAGGCCATAGAAATGCAGCATTTGTCGCGTTTTCGCGGCTTTGTTAGGGAGTTGGGGGAGCGTTTGCTCCCCCTATCTTCGTACACTTCCTAAGTTATGTTTTGCCTATAAATACTGAGATTTTCAGAGCGTACAGGGGACGACCAAGCAGAGATAGATTTTAGGCCAGTTTTTCATTTTTTTAGTGTAGGTTTTTATTTTCTTTTTATGTAATTTGTATTTCTTTGTAAGCATAGGTTAGACTGAGATTCATGTATGTAAGAGAGAGGCTTATGTTGAGAGTGACACCGATATATCCTCCTCCTTTCTTCCATCGTTTCTGCAAGCAATAAAAGGTATTTTTTTATGTTCACCTTTACTTTTATTTTCTTCTTCTTCTTTCTACTTTTCCTCTTTTGGTTATGATGAGCAGTCAAGTGAATCTAGAAGCATCAGTATAGCCATGTTTGTGTGAGTGCCACCGATATTTCATGATGATGTTCTCCTCAAGATTTCGTAACATTTCATTCTTATTTGTCTTAATGATGTAATGCGAATGGGGACTGAGCTCGATCTTATGGGTTATGCGTTGATCGCCTCTGAAGCAAGATTAAACATGCAAGGGTTCTAGATAAGTCATCAACCAAAGGAGGTAAGTTTTTCTTTTATGTTTTCTTTTCTTTTAATTTTAGTGTAAATTACCAACACCACAATCTTCCAAATTTCGCCACCTTCTCTATCTACCACTTTCTTCCTAACTTAACTTTAACTCCATTTTCTCTTTTCTTTTAAGAACTAAAAGTAGAATTTTAACCATTCTTTGTAGCATAAAAGAGAACTTACTAAAAAACTTCCATCGCTAGTCCCTCCTTGTTGATCACGACCTGCATAGCCACTTGTTATAGTGGTAGAATTGTGCACCCTGCACTATTGTTATAAAAATTCTGAAATTTTGTATCTTGTGTGCAGGTAAAACCACAATCACTTATTCATATTTTTTATTTGGCTTTTGCTTTCTTCTACAAGATCTTTTTTTTTTTAAATCAAAATTTCAACCTTCCTCCAAGGGATTTCTCAACTACAGTAAGATAAATGTTAAACTTTTAATAGCTAATATTTTCAAGGACAAGTCTCTACGGATTCGATCCTAAACTTGCCACTTCCCACTTTGTTAAAAGGATTCTAGCGAGTTTAGGTTTCATAACTTGTAAGTGATTCAACAAAGACGAAGTTTTTCATGAACTTCGAATCACGAATAATCACCCTACATACTGCTAACTAATAAACAGTAATTCATTGCTTGATTAACTTAAAAATTGTTTAGACTCTTGCATCTAAGGCAAGTGTCTATTTAAATTATTTTTTAAATTTTGTTGAAGAGTGCTAGTGAGATGGTACGTCCACATTGCATATAGTATAGGAATTATTTTTTGGTTGATTTACCACTTTCGTGAATTATTTTCTATTGCTTTACACGTGCACTAAATCACTTTAAGGACAAAAATCGTAACAACACAAGGTGGGGACATCATTACCCACAAACCACTTCTAGTGCACTCACAACCCTTACCTTAAAATTAAACATTGACTAGATTTTGGCCTTAGGTTAACTCGAGCTCATTAAGAGATTGACTGAAGGAGGAAGTTGTTCAAATTAACTCTTACCAAATCGATGACTAGGTTGGGGATTGAGAGGCAAAACTTTGAAGGTTGGTGATTTGGCATAATTAAGCCCGTCTTTGACAGATACCCTCCACCGATCTTTTCACCTACCTTGCCGATTAACTTGTGGTTAAGGTCTACAATATACCTCCTAAAGACAGTCTAAAGTTAGGAGATATCTTGGTCAAGGCTTACCCTAAACTAGGATTTTTTTTGTTTTCTTGATTGATTGGGTGAACTTGTTTGTTAATAGTGCATGTCAGCTTGGTCGAGAGACCCTCTAGGCTAACTAGGAACAGTTCACCACTCAAACTTAAACCCGATCCACACATGGCGCAACCACTATCACTACAGGATAGGTTCTATCCTATTAGGACCTCTCTTCCATCTTGCATTCAGCTCCCCAAAGTAGGAGGCAACCAATTTGAGCTGAAATTTCAATACATCAACACTCTTCCCAAGTTTCATGGATTTGAATCCGAGGATGCATATTTTTTTCATAAGGTAATTTGAGGAAGTATGCCTCATGATGAAAATACCTAACTTAGGAGTAGACGCCGTTAAGTTACGTTTTGTCCCATTCTCTTTGAAAGACTTGGCAAAGAAATGGCTGACAGTCTAGAAGCAGGTTTCATATCATCATGAGATAATTTCGTAAGGAATTCTTGAAGAAATTCTATCCCATTCATAAGACTGCGCAAATTAGGAAAAAGATCTTCCAGTTTAAGCAAACAGCTAATGAACCTTCTTGTAAGTACTTCGAACGCTTTAGAGACCTCCTTGCCCAATTCCTTCATCATGGGATAGAGAAATGGCGACTTTATCAAGCTCTTTATGATGTATTAGAATATCAAATAAAAACCGTATTATAATCCGTGTGCCAAGGAAGATTTTTGAAAAAGAACGAAGACGAAGGATAGTTATTATATGAAGATTTTGCTGAAAGACCATCGAATGGGAACCAACTCTAGAAAAATTTAGGACTAACGATCCTAACTCTTCTAAAAGAGGTGCCCATTCCATAGAGGCAAACATTGCTACCGAAGCTAAACTAGCCATTATGATGCGAAGACTAGAAGCTTTAGAAACTAAGGAGCCAGTCACGGTGAACCAAGTCAACCTAACACCTTCGGCGGGTTGTACTAACTGTCAAGCCATGAAGCACGTGACCGAGGAATGTCCTATCTTTTTCGCTCATCAAATGTTGCCCGAACATATGAATGTAGGCTTCATATGGCCTGCCAATAATTCTTATTCATCCACCTACAATCCTGGTTGGAGAAATCACCTAAATTTCTCATGAAGCCTAAACAACAATGATCAATCAAGGCCTAAATTCTCCAATAATTTCTAGCAATCTCCTTATAAACAAAAATTTTTCAACCAAAGTCCTCCACCCTCTTTTCAAAATTCACATATGGAAATAAGACTCTCCAATATGGAAAGAAAGGTGGACACTTTGGTTAAAAACCAAGAAATACTAGCTCAAATCATGACTAGGATAGAGATGCAATTGATTCAACAAGCTAATCCAATTAGTTAAAGATAAAAAGAAACTCTTCTTAGTCAACCATTGCCAAACTCAAAAAACTTTGGGCAAGCCAATGAGGCTCAAGATCCAAATCATTGTAATTTAATTCATACATTACGGTTGGGAAAACAAGTTGATAACCAAGTGTCAACACTATCAAGTTCAACATAAGCATCCACCTCTCCTAGTTTCACTCCACATCTACTTGCTTCCGATAACACTAAAAAAGACAAGTCAGCTGAAAATGTGCACAAGCCTATAGCACCTTACACAAATAAGCTTAAAAAAATCAAAGTGCACAAATAGATAAGGTACATGAGATTTTGAATCAAGTAAAGATTAATATCTCTTCTTGATGCAGTCCAATAAGTCCCTATTTATGCCAAATTCCTTAAGTACATGTGTACCAAGAAGAGAAAAAGTAATGTGCCCAAGAAGGTTTTTCTAGCCACTAACATTAGTGAGCTATTATCCAATCAAATCCCTGTCAAGTACAAGGATCCCGTTTGCCCTATCATTTCTTGTACAATAAGTCAAACTGTAATTAATCGTGCACTTCTTGATTTGGGAGCAAGTATCAACTTACTCCCTTTCTCAGTGTACAAACAACTTGGGTTAGACGAGGTTAATCTGACTAAAGTTACAATCCAATCAGCTGACTAGTCCGTTAAAATTCCCAAAGGAGAAATTATCGATGTTCTTATTCGGGTTGGAGAGTTTATGTACCCAATATATTTTATTATTCTTGAAACCCAACCTGCATCCAATCCTACGTCTCAGACTCTCGTTATCTTAGGGCGTCTGTTGCTTACAACTGCAAATGTGATCATCAATTATAGGAACGGATCCATGAGGTTGACCTTTGGAGACATGACTAAAGAGGTCAATTTTTTCAACCTAGAACAACAACAACCTCGTAAGATAAAAAATCAAACATTTGAGGTAAACTTCATTGAGAATAATTGTGAAGAAGAAAGTGAAGGTATAGAGAATGAACCTCTTTTTCTTGATGAATTATTTAAGGATGAATGTGATTATATTAATGAGAAGACATATGTTGGAGATCCTGATTCTAGAGTCCCCTTTACAAAAAAGAATTTTGATTTAAGTATCTTCAATTTCAATGAGCCAATTAATGATATATCGCATGAGAATATAATTCAAGAACCTTTGATTAACCTAACCTTTGAAAACCTCTCTGAAGAAGAACTCATGTATTTGGAAGAACTGATTAGGAATATTTTGATTAATTACACACCTCCAAGGAAAAGTGTTGATCTAAGCTTTGAGGAGATGTACGAAACTGAGCTAGAATTCTTAGGTATTCATAGTGAGGAAGTTTCAAATAAAAAGTGTGATGGTAATCAATTTTTGAATAATGGATGTAGACATATGAGGAGGAAGAGTTTAAGGAAGATGAGACTAGAGAGGAAGAGAGCTAAAATGACAAAAAGATTGGCCTCCCCTCTGTGTCCTATAAAGATAACCCATTGGAAATATGGGAATTGAGCTAGAGGGATGAGACCTAAAAAGATCTATGTATGGAAGAAACATGATGTTGTACATATTTTTATATATTATTTTTTATACACCTCTTTTACACTTTATTTCATGTATTCATGCATTACAGTCATACATTGAGGATAATGCATAAGATAGGTGTGTGGGAGGGTTCTAACATGACTAACATAACTATGAAAAAAAACTTTTTGGAAAGAGAACAATATTTTGACATATTTTTTGTAGGAAATTAATTCAACTTTAAGGAATAAGAGAATCATAATTAGGATTTCTTATACTTGGTCAAAATAAGATGATTTGTTTCATTTCTAGGGTAAGGAAGAAAATTTGAAAATGTAATTTAGTCTTAATCTTTACCTTGATGAAATATGCATACTTTATACACTTACACACTTAGGGTTCAAAAACAAAAGTTCTTATGCCTTCTAAAAATAATATATATATATCAAAATTCTCTGATTAAACTGGATATTTGTCCCTCATAAAGCATAAGTATTTACGCCTAAAAGCAGTCTATATAATGAAATTCTTAGTTTTGTGGCCTTGTTTGCTCGAGTCCTTTAGTCCTTAGGGTGTTTTCTCATCCGGTACCCTAAGATTGTCTGGTTTGGGTGTCACCGACTAAAAACTTGTTATATGGGCAGATTAGAAAGCCTAATAGAACTAAGGAATAATACCACCAAATATATAAAAAAAATAAGGCATTAGAGTTAGAGTTTAAGAATCCCTAGTCAAAATATTCACGGTCACGAAGGCGCATATAATTTAGGATAAAGTAATAGATTAGATGAGAAATACAAGTTTAACCACTTACCTTGATTGATAACATGTTTTCGAATAGAGACTAAATTTAGGAATGAAAAAGTATGTTTTCTTATAACTTATAGATTACTTGAACTCTTACAATAATACTTCAAATATTTTCTCTCTCTTTTCAAAATATTTTTCAAAAATACTAACACTTTTTTCTTTCTTTATGGATTTTGTGTGTGTAATTCACTAAAAACCCTCACGAGACTACACTCGTCCTCTAGAGGTAACTTAGAGTTTAACGACTTATTGCACGTACTAAGTGCAATCGTGATTCCTATAAAAGTGAATTAGAATAGATTAGTTTAGATTTTTCTTTTTTTGTTTTACACGAGGACAAGCAAAAAGATAGGTGGGGGTATGATTGGTCATCAATAATACATATTTTTAGTCACATTTTCATACTTATTTTTTATAAAATATTACAATTTAATTCATTTATTATTTAGTAATGTGCAGGCCTTCATAATCCGAAAGAAAGCCCAACAGAAGTCCAAAAGCCCAAAATTATCATGAAAATAAAGATTAATTGGGAAGATAAATGAAGTCCCTAGTCTCTCCCATTTAAATTATGGGTTTTAAATTAATTTAATTTAAAATCTAGAAGAGAAAAAGGATTGAACAAGATGAATGCTTATTCCAAATAAAGATAGAGGTGGATTTTTATTTAAATCTGGTTGCTTGCACCACAAAATGAAGATAAAGGGGAGAAAATCTGAATTTAATTCAGATTTAGAGATAACTTAATCTCGAAGTTATCTAAGAGATCAACATATTTCATATTTCAGAGATCAAATAAAAATTATGAGTATAGATCTCCACATGAACGGACGAGATGAAGCCACGCGCCAAAGCGCGTGACCAAACGCCACAAAAATGCCGCAGCAAGCCCTTTTTTTACCACAGAAACATGGCCATCCTGGGGCCACATGCGTTAAGTTTTAGAGGAGTTATTCTATTGAGACTCTACTTCTCAAATCTCCTATAAATACCCCTGAAGAGCAACAAAGAAGAAGTATCTTAGAGATTGAGTATAGGATTTTTGTTAGCCATTTAAATTTTCGAATTTCAATTGTATTATTTAGCTTTTAATTTGGAGAAGAAGATTTTTGAAGGGCTTTGCAATTGGCAAGTGATAACCATAATAAATATTCATTATTCTTTTCATCTCTCTTGTTCATCAATTTAATTGTTCTTCGTGCTAGCTTGTTTTATTTGATTTCTTTTTGATGCAAGTTTTCTTCTTCATTATAAATCTTGAAAATAATAAAAATATGAATAACTAATTAAAACTTGTAGTTTGCTAATCTCTTGATCAACTTAAGTTTAGTCTAAAAGATGAACTGATTGAAATCTAAGCTTGTTAGAAACCTAAGGATTAAATTGATAATTCTTGGAGATGAATAATTAGTTAAGTTGAACTAATTTCGGGTTACACATTTTAATGGTTACTCTTAGTTCATATTAGATACTTTGATTGTATCATGTTAGGTTTAAAAGACTTTTCTTATGCTATGCTAAGAAACTAGGATGAACTAAAATTTAATTTTAATTTCTGTACTTTAATTAGTGTTTATAATATTTTTACTTATCTTACTTGATTCTCAATCAAAATCCTAGGATAGATTTTTATAGATTCAATATAATATCCTCTCTTCAATACTTGGCTGTTGTAGATGATTAGTAGACTATAATCTCTTTTGCTTAATTAAATTTTTTTCTTACAATCAATATTCTTTTTCCAAACTATTTATGTAGAGAATTTGTTCTGAAAAGCTTCCATTGCATACTTTCTTGTGAATCGACCCTTATAGCCCTTGCTACGCAGTTAAATTGAGAAAAGACTAAGAACTTTCTGACTTTAACTTTTTCTTTATTTTCAATTCAATTCTCTTCTTCAATCATCATGATGTGTGTGATGTATGAAAGGTACATATGTGTGTGTGTGTGTTCGTGTGTGTGTTTATACATGTGTGTGATATATGTCTGTGCTCTTGCGTGCATGTATGTGATGTGTGTGTATGATGCATGTATGTGTTTGTATATGTGTGTGCGCCTTATGGATCGAAAATTAATTTTGTTTGAATTTTTTATGTCATGTTTTATTGAAAATTAATTTCTTGTTTTTTATGTCTGGACATAATAAAGATGAATCAGAAATAAATTCATGTTGATCAGTTAAATATCGAATATTAGAAAGGTGTACATGAGTTTATCAATTTGTTGTTGAGCATGTAGACAATCCTAACCGTATAAATTATCCGTGCATAAAATGTGGTTGTCTTGATAAAGTTGAAGCATTAAGGAATCATTTATTCATTAATGGGTTTGATATAAGTTATACAAGATGGATATGGCACGGTGAGAGTGCAAGAGAAAATAAACCTATTAATTCAAGTGATAGAAGATCTGATGAAAGGGAAGAAGTCGAATGTGATCAGGGTGATAAATTAGAAGACATGATGCATAATGCAGATGAATACTTTATGAATCATCCACACTTATTCGAGAGATTAAAGAATGATGCAGAAGACCTTTATACGTTGGTTCTAAATTCAATAAGAGAGAGTTAGAGAAAGTGGATCAAACGCAAACACCGAGATATATTTCGAGGTTTGAGCACACAACTCTATGTCCCCGCCTTCACATAGAAGGATTTTCACTAACTCATCCACACAGGACTTCCCACACAGGGAACCTCCACTGAGGATTTGGGTAAATACAATTGGGAGTACACAACTCTCTCTAATAAAATATAACCTCTCACTAGAGGCAAGGAACAAAGCCAACACAATATCATCCTCACAAATGAGGGATAGGCACAAAGCCAAACAACCACAATCACCTCACACTTAAAGAATTTCAACACAATCTCTACTATCACCTCTCACTAGAGGGATACAACACAATCACCTCTCACTAGAGGGATATCACAAATCAAGGAGGGTTTACAACTTAGTGGTTCCACAACCACAAATCAGTTTTCTCACTAAAATAAAGATGCTATAGATAGGATAGAATAATAAGCTCAAGTGTGAGAAATCAAGGTGTTAGAAATCAAATCACAAAAAAATACATGGGAAAATAACAAGAATTTGATAGAAATGAAGAACAAAATAAATATCCCAAATCTCTATTTTTCTTTGCTTTTTCAAACCCTTGAAAAAAATAAAAGATAAATCTTTTGGCTTAAAAATTCTTTTGAAAACTTGTATTAAAACACTTAAGAAGATGAAAATTTTAGCTCTTAAAATTCTTGTTGAAAACAACCTCAAATGGGGGTATTTATAGCCCCATAAAAATTCTTCCCGTTGGCAGTTGGAAAGGGCTGAAATGCCCTTCCAGTCGACCGGGCGGTTGACCGGCAAACGGTCGCATTTTTTATCGTTGAGCCCACCGGTCGACCGAGACCAGAAACAGAGAGCAGAGCTCTCTGTCGATCGACTGACCCGGTCGACTACGGCCATTTCCAGAGAGCAGAGCTCTCTGGACGGTCGACCAACCCGGTCGACCGGCCCACCAGCTCAAGCTGGTGTGCACGCTTGTGCACGTCGGTCGATCGCACCAGTCGACTGACTTCTGCTACGGCGATCGGTCCAGTCGACCGGCAGACAACCAGTCTAGCCAATTATAGGACTTAAAAATTTGGGTTTTTATCTTTAATTAAATCCCATAAAACACATAAATTTCACAAAAAGTAGTCTTAGATTATCTTTGAAATAAAAATATGTGTGATAAAAATTCAACACATATTTCAAACAATTTGAACCATTTTTGTGAGATTGAAAATTTGCCTTAAACCAAAAACTGTATTTTCTGAAACTTAAATTTTTGAAATGGAAATCCGATTTTTCCAAAACACATGTAAATACAAAAATATGATATTTAAACAACTTTGAAGCATATTGTATATGGATAGAATCCAATATATATGTAAAGAATTATATCTATATTTTTGACATTAAATCCAAAAATAAGTTTTGTTTAAATACAAAACTCCAAACACATGAATAGGCCTATCAAAATAAGTTTTTCTAAATAGATGAAGCATATATGTATATAGATTAAATCTAATATACACTAATCCATGTAAACTTGTTTTGATTCTATCTATACATGAAAACCAAGAACGGTTAAATCGAAAAAATAAAACATGAAACTTGTGTGTGTATATTGTGAACTTGAGCTTATCACACTATCTAATCTTTACAGTGATCTAAACAAAATCTTAACTAAACAAACCGATGTCTTCTTGTAGAACGTCGTCTCCAAGTCGACTCGATCCAAACAAGATTCACCGAGCTTGACTCTATCCAAGTGCTAGATGTGAACTTGACGCTCGAGCTCTTGAATCACCATGTGAAAGCTCCAAACACCTTTGTTGAAGCTAATCACCTACTAATATCTTGGTTAAATATCTAAACTAAATATCATAAGATTATTAGTAAACTATAACTACATGAGTTAATCATCATTAAAATTAGAGTGAAGGGCCTCTGGGCCGGCAAAAAGTAGACTGGATTTGGTTGAAATGAGTATACGTGAGATGTTAGCACCTGAGTAGAAGAGAAAAAATACATATTTACCACCAGCATGTTATACTTTGTCTAAAAAGAAGAAGATAGAATTTTGCCAGTGTCTTCCTGAAATTAAGGTCCCAAGTGGTTACTCATCAAATATTCAAAGTATCGTATCAATGAAGAATTAAATTTATTGGCTTGAAATCTCATCATTGTTATACATTGATGCAACAGTTGCTGCCAGTAGCTATACATTCTATACTTTCGAAACATGTTCGCCTTGTCATTACCCAACTGTGCTTTTTTTCAATGCAGTAGGTAGAAGGGTAATTAACCCTAAGAAACTCGATGAGTAGCAAAAAATATTTTGGTTACATTGTGTCAGCTTGAGATGTATTTTTCACTTTCATTTTTTGATACCATAGTGTATCTAACTGTTCACTTGGTTAAAGAGATTAAACTATGTGGTTCGGTCTTCTTAAGGTGGATGTATCCATTTGAGTGATACATGAAAATATTAAAAGGGTATGTAAAGAATTGCATTCGACCTTAAGAATGCATTGTTGAATGTTACATATATAAAGAGGCGATTGAATTTTGCAGTGAATACTTAATCAATGTTGAAACCATATGACTTTCTAAGTCTCACTTTATTAGGAGAAAAGATGAGAGTAACAAAATTGGGCAATTGATGGTTACTATCAGTAAGGACTTATTGTGTCAAACACATAGATTTATCTTGAATAGCAGTGATGAAGTACAATCTTATATAAAAAAACATATGGACTATATAAGAAACATCAATCCAGTTAGATCAAGAAGGGAGAAGTGTGTAGCAGATGAACACAATAAATCATTCATTAATTTGTTCAGAAATCGAATTGATGTTTGATTGGTCGGTAATGTTGCATATTTAGTATCATATTTCCAAACTTATTGTAGAATAAAATCTGCATTGTCTTAATTAAATATTTAATTTATTTGCAGGCCTATTCCTTAAGGAGATGAAGAGAAATGAGCCCAAAAGCCCACCAAAATTCTGAATTAAATCAGAATTAATTCGAGCTCAGTGAATCAGGGCAAAATCAAGAGGTTGAAAATCGGTGAGAAGAATCCTCTCAGAATCGATCGTTAAAGCTAAGAATCAAAGGCTATTTCGTCACAATCCTGGACTCAAACGAGAAAACCACCTGAAGATAAAAGCAGAAGGAAACTTCAGGGAGACCCACCAACAGGGTGTGGCCACCTGGCCACACCCTGGCCGTGGAAACACAGTCAAAGCCGCGTTTTCGCGGCTTGGTTAGCAAGTTAGGGGGAGCATTTGCTCCCCAATCTTTTCGGGATTCCCTCCTTATGGGTTTTGCCTATAAATACAGGTTTCAGCTGAGAAAAAGGGGACGATCATGCAGAGAAAGGATTTAGCCTAGTTTTTATTCTTTGTAGTTTAGGTTTTTCTTTTCTTTTTATGTAATTGAAATTTGTATGTAAGCTTAGGGTAGATGAAGATTCATGTAAGTAAGAGAGAGAGGCTTAAGTTGAGAGTAACACCGATGTACCCTCCTCCTTTCTTCCATCGTTTCAAGCAATAAAAGGTAATATTTTTATGTTCTTCTTTAATTTCATTTTCTTTTCCTTCTTTCTACTTTACCTCTTTTATTTTTGATGAGCTTGCAAGTGAATCCAGAAGCATAAGTATAACGATGTTATGTGAGTGCCAACGATAGTTCATGAAGACGTTCTCCTCCTCAAATTTTGTATCACTTCATTCTTGCCCGGCTTGATGATATAATGCGAACGGGGACTGAGCTCGATCCTATGACTTATGCATTGAACGCCTCCGAAGCAAGATAGAACATGCAATGGTTCTAGGTAATTCATCAACCAAACTAGGTAAGTATTTCTTCAATCTTCTTTCTTCTCTTTTATTTCTTTAGTATAGATCACAACATCTTCCAAATCTTTCATCACTTCTTTCCCAATTCATTTGTACATAGTCACTTTCTGATTCTCTCCACTTTCTCATTCCATCGCTTTCTTTCTAACATTAACATAACTCATTTTCATTTTTATTTCTTAAAACAAAGAAGAACTTTCGTTTTATCTTCACAAAGATTTCAATAAAAAACTTGAACGCTTCCATCGCAAACCCTCCTTGTGAATCACGACCCGCATAGCCACTTACTATCGCGGTAAGAATTGAGCACTTGCACATCTTTATTCTTAATATAATATCCTGTATTTGTGTGCAGGTTTAGCATCAATCATGTTCAATTAACAAATTTATCAAATTTTGTTTCTAATACTTTGAGATGGTTAGCACGTGGACCTCATACAATTGTGTCATCTCATGTAGGTATCCTATAAATGGTTACTGTTTTTATACAAAAGCACACAATGCTGCCGAAATTTTTAAGAAATTGGAATGAATTTCATTTTTGTGTATATATGTTGAGTTTTTCATTGTCTGTTGAGAATGAATCATTGTTCTTTGCTCTTGTTATTAATTGTTATTGAGAGCTGCTCTCAACAGTTTCATGTTGAGAGCAGCTCTCTAGTGAAAACTCTCAACAAAGAGTTGCTCTCTATTTTTTGAGGGCAAAGAGTAGCAACAGAGAGCGGCTATATAATGAGCTGCTCTTTGCACAAAATTTAAAAAAAAAACTTTTGACACTGATTCTTTAAAGAATTGGCATTAAAACTAATTTTAACGCCAGTTCTCTAAAAAATTGGCGTTAAAAGTCTTACTTCTAATGCCGATTTTTTTGAGAACCAGCATTAAAAGTCAAAAATTTTACACTGATTTTTTAGAGAATTGACATTAAAAGTTGAATTTTGATGCCGGTTTTAATAAGAAATAGGCGTCAATTCTATTATATAATGGCGGCTTAAAAACGTTATTATATACTTGGAATTATTATGACTATCTTATATAAGTCAGTTTCTTGGACATGTTTAAAGTCAGTTTTTAACCATCATTAAACATATTTTCTATACTACTGTCCCCTTCTACAACCTTCCCTAGCTTCTCTTCTTCTTTTCATCCTTCTCCTTTCCTTTTGTATTATTTTCCCCTCTCTCCCTACCTCAATCGATCAACCCCTCTCTCCCTTCCATTTTTTTTTGCTCTCATCCCCTCTCTTTCACTACTCCCACTCTTTACCTCTCTTCAGACTGGCCAGCCAAGCCAGCTCACCCTCGATGGTCCCAATCTCTACTTCAGTGCCCCTTTTCGCCAGCCCATCCCCTGTGACCCTCTCCCAACTCCGGCATTCATCCTTCCCCTCTCTCATCAAAACCTCATCTCTCTCCCTCTCAATCTCACATTTCTCTCCCCCTCACCCTTGCCGGCGCCCCAAACCATCTCCAACCAAGCTCAGGCATGCCACACTAACTTCAATATCTCCCCAACCGGCCACCACCATACCACCTCTCCTTATCCACCTTAACCACCCATAACCACCATCACCTTCTTCTTACATTAACTTCACCACCACATCTACAATCCACCATCATTTCCACCACTATCAACTTCCCAACCATTTCCCTATAGTTGACACCTAGCCTCAGCCCTGTTATCATATGGCTATGGCCTCCTCTTCTCTCGCCTCATCTTTCTCTCTTTAATTCTCTATTTTCTCTCTTCTCAATTTGTTCTCTCTCCCTTTAATTTCACCTCACTCTCTCTTTCCCGCTTTCTCCTCCACCTAGCCGGCCAACCATCTATAGCCACCGGCCAGCCCTAGCTATGCCATCAGGGTGCCACCCTCCTCTAGCACATCTCCCTTCACTTCCTGTTTCTTTCTCTCCCCTTCGCTCTCCAATTCTCCCTTCTATCTCCCTGTTCTCTCTGATTCTGGTTCTTCTCTCTTTCTCTCCCTTCTTTCTCTCTCTTTGGGCGTGGGTGAAAATCACCTAGAGGGGGGGTGAATAGGTGATAAAGCTAATCAATGGACAATTTTAAAAACAATGATGCAACAATCGCCCAAAACAAGACTAAGAGCCGAATGCCCCGTGAAGGGTTCTGAACTCTTTCCTCCGGCTTCCTCTTAAAATGAGTTAGAGGTGCGCAATGCAACCTTGTTGTATGGCACAATGATTGACAAGATGAATGAAATCAAATGAATAATGCAATGAAGAGTAAGAGCAAGAAAAAGTAAACCAAACGCAAACACCAAGATATGTTATCGAGGTTCGAGCACCCAGCTCTACTTCCCCGCCTTCCCCAGAAGGATTCCAACCACTTCCACTATCACAAAGACAGTTACACAATCACCGCAGTACCCAACTCCACAGGAGTACCCGGTTACACAATCTCAAGTACAAGTAATCTCTGGGTAGTCAAAAGACCACAAACTCTCTCTTGCAAAAATTCTCTTCCCTTACAAAAGGTCCTTAGAGAACAATGAGTAGGAATGAAGCTCTTGTTGTAAGTGAAGAAGAGAAAATAAAATCAGAGAGTATTTCAAAAACACTTCAGAAATTGAGAGAGAATTTCAGCACAAAAACCAAGAAACAAAGCTCTTTTGAATGCTTTAAACTTTTGAATTTTTCTTGTAAAAATTGTTGTAAAAAATCTCTCCCCAACACCCCTATTTATAGGAGAGGGCTAGGTTAAGAGATAAAACAATCTTAAGGCTTAATTAAGTCATATTAGATTCAAAACATATCCCTTAATCAAATTTTAAACACAAAAAGACAAAATAAAACAGCTCAGAAAAATAGCCGTTTACTGTTCAAACGGATACCTCGGTCGACCGGCCGGTCGACCTGAAGTTCAAAAATCCGACCGTTGCAGGCCAGCGGTCGACCGCCCGATCGACCCAAACAACCTGAGAGCAGACTGAGTTACAGTCGGTCGACCGAACGGTCGACGAAAAACGTGCACACTGATACGTGCACAGCCAGAGCTACGGTCGACTTGGATGGTCGACCGGCCAAACCTGGCAAAGGTTCGGTCGACTGCCCGGTCGACCGGCTCAGGTCAAAATCAGATTTTGGACAGAAAATAAAGGGATTTTGATTATGTCAAAAATATTTTTGAACAGGGATTAGTATAAAAACATAAAGATGTATTTGTAGGTAGAATCTTGTATACTAAAATATTTTTGTACGAATTATAAGACATCTTTTTGGAATAAGGATGTGCGCAAAAACGTGTGTGATAGAGGTTCAAACCTATCCACTATTCTTTAACAAAACTATAAAACTAGAAACAAACTAATTGAAGACTTCTAGAGCAATCTTCAAGTCTTTGAGCCATCCAATGCTTTGCTAGAGCCTTCTCTTCTATGATCCTTCCTTGATGTGCAATATGCCTTCCTTGCTTTGTGGAACTTAGAAGTTCTTGCAATAGCTAAGCAAATGGTCTCCAAACATGGTACAAACCTGAAACTTATCTTGAACAAATTCATTAGTACCAAATAGCTCTTATTTGGTTTGTCATCATCAAAACACAAAACAATTGGAGAGTGTACCTCTTGGGCCAACAATCTCCCCCTTTTTGATGATGACAAAACAAATAGGCTATAAACAAAAATAGGGGAGGAGAAAACTCCCCTCAATTTATGCTATATGAAAAACTCAAAACACAAGAATCTCAAAATACATGAATTCATAAATTTCATAAAACATAAACACAAACTCATTCATAAAACCAAAACATATAAATTCATATGGAACCAAGACCAAATGAACCAAATGAACTTATTTTGTCATGTTAAACTTATTCTCCCCCTTTTTGTCATACATCAAAAAGGGTTATGAAAAAAAACATGTCTATTCAATAACACAAACATTAAGTTCTCCACAAATAAACGAAAATCTAGCAAAATCAAGTGGTTTAGTGAAAATATCGGCTAGTTGCAAATCCGTGGAAACATATTCAATATCTATATCACCTTTCTCAAATGATCTCTAAGAAAGTGATATCTAATCTCAATGTGCTTGGTCTTACTATGTTGATTTGCATTTTGGTCAAATGTATAGTACTAGTATTATCACAAAATATTTTAATATTTTATAATGCAAATCATAATCAAGGAGAGTATGTTTCGTCCAAAGGACTTGTGCACAACAAGCCCCCGCGGCAACATACTCCGCCTCGGCGGTTGAGAGAGCTACGGAATTTTGTTTCCTAGAGGACCATGAAACAAGACAATTACCAAGAAATTGACATGTCCCACTCGTACTCTTTCTATCTACTCTACAACCCGCATAGTCGGCATCCGAATAACTCGTCATTGAGAAATCTCCGATTTTCGGATACCATAGACCCATTCCAATCGTTCCCTTAATATAACGAATAATGCGTTTTACGGCAATAAGATGAGACTCTTTGGGACACGATTGAAATCTAGCACAAAGACACACACTAAACATTATATCCGGCCTACTTGCCGTCAAATACAAAAGACTGCCTATCATGCTTCTATATAATTTAATATCAACATTTTTACCTTGGTCATCCTTATCAAGCTTTGTTGTAGTTGCCATGGGAGTGTTGCATACTTTTGAATCTTCAAGTCCAACCTCTTCACGAGTTCCTTTGCGTATTTGGCTTGACATATGAAGTTCCCATCTTGCAATTGCTTGACTTGGAGTCCAAGAAAGAAATTGAGCTCACCCATTGAGGACATTTCAAATTCAAGTTGCATGACCTTTTCAAAATCCTTGCACAAAAGCTCATTAGTAGAACCAAAAATTATATCATCAACATAAATTTGCACAATCAAAATGTCATTATCAACATGCTTAGTGAAGAGAGTAGTGTTTACTTTGCCTTTAATAAATCATTTGAAATAAGAAAACTAGAAAACCTTTCATACCAAGCTCTTGGAGCTTGTTTCAATCCATACAAAGCTTTGTCAAGTTTAAAAACGAAATCGGGATGAACATGATCAATAAAACCGGGAGGTTTAGCAACATAAACTTCTTCATTAATAAAACCATTTAAAAATGCACTTTTTACATCCATTTGAAAAAGTTTAAAGTTTTTAAAAGATGCAAAAGCTAGTGTCATCCGTATGCCTTCAAGCCGTGCTACGGGTGCAAAGGTCTCCTCAAAGTCAATTCCTTCAACTTGAGTGTAACCTTGGGCCACTAACCTAGCTTTATTCCTAATCACATTTCCGGATTCATCCATCTTGTTTCTAAGATCCACTTGTACCAATTATTGGTCTATCGTGGGGCCTAGGAACAAGGTGCCAAACTTGGTTGCGCTCAAATTGATTGAGTTCCTCTTGCATGGCTAGCAACCAATATGAATCCGTCTCAGCTTCGAGAATGCTTTTGGGTTCAAAATGAGAAATGAAAGCAAAGTTACCACATAGGTCATGGAGTTTGGAGCGCGTTGTGACTCCTTTAGATGCATCACCCAAGATGAGCTCCTTAGGATGATTTGTAGCATATCTCCAAGCTTTGGGAAGCGGTTGAGAGCTTTCCTCTTTATCCTCTTGAACATCACCAATAGGTTCTTGCTTATCTTCTTGAGCGGGTGAGTCCTTCAAGGATAGTTTCTCCATGTTTTCACCAAATGGTTCAATCTCTACAACATTCTCAACAAACACATTAGATTCTTCAAACTTAACATGCATGGTTTCTTCAATGGTAAGTGAAGATCTATTGAATACTTTATAAGCTTTACTAGTTGTAGAATATCCAACAAAGATTGCTTCATAAGCCTTAGCATCAAATTTACCCAAATTTTCTTTAGTGTTCAAAACAAAACACTTGCTGTTAGGTCCCGCTCTTATACCAAATGTAGAATCTATAATCAAATCAACACAACACTTGATAGGAAGGATTAATTGTTAAGCAAATAAGTAAACTTTCAAGTAAAGAAAACAAATCTCAGAAAATGCAAACGCAAACAAAGAGATTTATCCTGGTTCGGTCATTGTGACCTACATCCAGTCCCCAAGCCACCCGCTTGAGATTTTTCCTTTATCCTTGATCTTGCCACCCAAAATCAATACAACATGTACACCACTTGTTGAATCCCCTTCTCCAAATGTGTACACCTTCTCTTCCACCAGAGAACACCTTCTCTTCCACCAAGAGAATACCTTTACCTTTGTACAACTTGCCTCTTCAACCAAGAAGCCTCCCGTGTACAATCACTTTGAGAATTTATAATGATTTTCCTATAGCCTTGGTACAGATGTGTATGTGGACAAGGTACTGTATAGGAAAGGTTAACTTCAGAGACTTCACTAATGGGAATGTCTTTTGGTGAAGAATAGAAGTTAGGAATTCAGTTTTTGGTTTTCTGGAAATCTGGCTTTGGAAAAACTGAATGAAAACACTTGTAAATCTTAACCTTTGGCCTTAGGAATAACTTCCCTTTTTATAGCTGTAGACTAGGGTTAGTTAGGGTAGTTATAGGACCAATTCAAATGATATGGACGTTGGAAAACGTTGCCAAAAGGTTCAGATAAGAGAAACTGTCCAACAGTCAGAACTGCCTATTAGTCGACTTGCCCATAGAGTTAGTCGACTAACCTAGGCAAAATTCCTTCTATTAGTCGACTAGATTTAGCTAGTAGTCGACTAGAAAATGTCTGTTGGCAGAACAAGTTTCTGGATAACTACCTCAAGTCGACTGCAACTGCTTTATAGTCGACTGAGTCAAGGGATTAGTCGACTAGGGGTTTTCTATAAGTCGACTAGAAAAATGGATTAGTCGACTTGGTTTACTTCTGGTCGACTAATTTGACAAACAGAGAGTTGGTCTGTTTCAGGAAACAGGATTAGTCGACTGGGTATTTGGGTTAGTCGACTACATCAAGTATTTAGTCGACTTGACTTATGTATAAGTCGACTAATGGACCCTGAAGATGAATGTGTGTGTCAAGGCTTTTACATTCTACTTCAACTTTACAAACCACACTTCATCAACTCTCCTTGCACATCTTGATCATGTTGGACTCTTGATTCGTCAAGTGTAGAGCTCCAAGTTAATTTGATCGTCACGAACGTCTTCATCGAAATAGGTTCCAACATTCTCCCCCTTTTTGATGGTGACGCTTCGTGTGTGCATGTCTTCTCCCTGATATCTTTTCCTCCCCCTGCAGAAAATATGTTATCTTTTCCTCCCCCTGCAGAAATGGGTTATAACAGATATAAAATATTTTGTTCTCCCCCTGCAAAATATATTAGTACATATATATATAATAACTTTTATATGGTACCTGCAAAAATAATCGTTAGTTGGTACCAATCATAAAACATCATATCTAACCTTTAGGACTCCAAATCCATTTAGAATTTGGTTTCCACCTGTTAGTATATACATAATTGCAAGAATCACATATGTCATGCATGTATGAAGCAATATATGTATTTTTATCATAAACACTTAAGTTCTTTGGAATCCATATAAACTTACTTTTCTTAGTCTTTCTTTTAACACAAGAACTATATGGATTATAACATGAAGATTTTGCAATATATCCAATACCATGATTATCATGTGACAATTTCTGAAAAGATAATACAGCATTCAAATTTTCTTTTTCTTTATTAAACTTAGTCACATTTTGCAAAAGATCTTCATATTTCTTTTTGAAAACTAACATGTCTTTATCCAATAGAGAAATCCTTTCATTCAAAGACTTAGTTTCCTTTTTTAGAAAAATGTTTTCTTTTATAAACTTCTCATTTTCAGTTTTCAAAGATGATATGACATTTTCAGTTTCATATTGTTGAGAATTTATAGAAGAACATTGTAAAGCATAAACAGAATTTTCCTGTAAAAGTTTCTCATTTTCTTTTAACAAAAATCTGTTTTTCAGTTTTTCATTTTTCAGATCAAGAAATAATTCATTAAATGCATCAGATAGTTCAGAAAATGATACCTCTTCATCTTCTATGGCCATGTAACATAAGTTAACATGTTCAGTGGATTCTTCTTCATCGGAAGATGAGGAATCACTTTGTTCTGAAGATGCCTCGTAGTTCTTCTTCTTTCTGAACTTCTTACTCTTGTACTTTTCTTTCTTCTTGAGTAAAGGACAGTCCATCTTCATATGTCCTGGTTTATCACAATTGAAACACTTAAATTTACCTTTCTTAAGAAATTTTCTGAACTTCTTTGAAAGCATTGCCATTTCCTCTTCGTCATCATTGTCCGTGTCGGAAGATGCATGGAAGGCGAGTTCTTTCTTCTTTGAACGGTGTTGTCGTTCGTCCTTCTTCCTTTCTTCTAACTGCACTTCATATGCCATTAGATTACCGATTAGGTTTTCTAATGTCATAGTTGAGAGATCATTCGCCTCTTCAATGGCGGTTGTCTTCTTCTCCCATTCTGGTGTAAGTGCACGAAGGATCATTCGAACTCTTTCGACTTGGGTGTAGTCCTTTCCAAGGGATGCAAGAGTATTGGTGAGGTATGCATTTAATGAATTATTTCATTTTTCAGATCAAGAAATAATTCATTAAATGCATCAGATAGTTCAGAAAATGATACCTCTTCATCTTCTATGGCCATGTAACATAAGTTAACATGTTCAGTAGATTCTTCTTCATCGGAAGATGAGGAATCACTTTGTTCTGAAGATGCCTCGTAGTTCTTCTTCTTTCTGAACTTCTTACTCTTGTACTTTTCTTTCTTCTTGAGTAAAGGACAGTCCATCTTCATATGTCCTGGTTTATCACAATTGAAACATTTAAATTTACCTTTCTTAAGAAATTTTCTGAACTTCTTTGAAAGCATTGCCATTTCCTCTTCGTCATCATTGTCCGTGTCGGAAGATGCATGGAAGGCGAGTTCTTTCTTCTTTGAACGGTGTTGTCGTTCGTCCTTCTTCCTTTCTTCTAACTGTACTTCATATGCCATTAGATTACCGAATAGGTTTTCTAATGTCATAGTTGAGAGATCATTCGCCTCTTCAATGGCGGTTGTCTTCTTCTCCCATTCTGGTGTAAGTGCACGAAGGATCTTTCGAACTCTTTCGACTTGGGTGTAGTCCTTTCCAAGGGATGCAAGAGTATTGGTGATGTCGGTGAATCTTGTAACCATTTCGGATATGGTTTCATTCTCCTCCATTTTGAATAACTCAAACCTGTGGACAAGAACAGAAATTTTAGACTCCTTAACTTTACTAGTGCCTTCATGTGTTACCTGAAGAGTATGCCAAATTTTATGTGCAGAAGTCGCTGTTGACACTCGGTTGAACTCTTCTTTGGTAAGGGCACAGAATAGAGCATTCATTGCTTTTGCGTCAAGGTTCGCGTTCTTCTTTTGATCTTCACTCCAAGCGTTGTAGTTGGTTGTAGGTTTGGTGTACGTCGCTTCTACGATGTTCCAAAGGTCGTAGTTGAGTGACTGCAAGTAGATCTTCATTCTACACTTCCAATAGTTGTAGTTGGTTCCGTCAAATAACGGTGGACGCTGTGTAGAATGTCCTTCCTTGAATTGGGATGATGAAACTCCGTTGCCATCCTTGTTGTTGACTTGTACCCGAGCTTGTACGCTGGTTCAGGTTATGCAGGGCTCTGATACCAATTGTTGGATCAGAGCGTGTACGCCGGTTGTTGCCTTGAACCTTGATGTTGGTGCCGGGCTCTGATACCAATTGTTGGAATTGGTATGGTTGTTTCCTATTGATGAACTTGGCTCTCCCCGGCTCTGATACCAATTGTTGGGTCCCGCTTTTATACCAAATGTAGGATCTATAATCAAATCAACACAACACTTGATAGGAAGGATTAATTGTTAAGCAAATAAGTAAACTTGCAAGTAAAGAAAATAAATCTCAGAAAATGCAAACGCAAACAAAGAGATTTATCCTGGTTCGGTCCTTGTGACCTACATCCAGTCCCCAAGCCACCCGCTTGAAATTTTCCTTTATCCTTGATCTTGCCACCCAAAATCAATACAACATGTACACCACTTGTTGAATCCCCTTCTCCAAATGTGCACACCTTCTCTTCCACCAAGAGAACACCTTCTCTTCCACCAAGAGAATACCTTTACCTTTGTACAACTTGCTTCTTCAACCAAGAAGCCTCCCGTGTACAATCACTTTGAGAATTACAATGATTTTCCTATAGCCTTGGTATAGATGTGTATGTGGACAAGGTACTGTATAGGAAAGGTTAACTTCAGAGACTTCACTAATGGGAATGTCTTTTGGTGAAGAATAGAAGTTAGGAATTCAGTTTTTGGTTTTCTGGAAATCTGGCTTTGGAAAAACTGAATGAAAACACTTGTAAATCTTAACCTTTGGCCTTAGGAATAACTTCCCTTTTTATAGCTGTAGACTAGGTTAGTTAGGGTAGTTATAGGACCAATTCAAATGATATGGACGTTGGAAAACGTTGCCAAAGGTTCAGATAAGAGAAACTGTCCAACAGTCAGAACTGCCTATTAGTCGACTTGCCCATGGAGTTAGTCGACTAACCTAGGCAAAATTCCTTCTATTAGTCGACTAGATTTAGCTAGTAGTCGACTAGAAAATGTCTGTTGGCAGAACAAGTTTCTGGATAACTACCTCAAGTCGACTGCAACTGCTTTATAGTCGACTGAGTCAAGGGATTTGTAACGCCCCGATTCCACGGATACGGGGACGTCACTGCAGCGTATATACGTAGGTCAGAGAGTGCCCCCACGTATATACGCTAAGCATAAAGTACAACAAGAAAGGATCAGAGTGCAACACAAAGCGTGGTATACACACATATGCCAACATAAAGGTACAGATACAAAGTCATCACAGTATGATAAACATTACATACTACATATGTCTTTTATCATAACAAGTCCAAAAATCAAATATACAATAAGAAGACAAAATGCTCACGAGTAGGATGAGGATCCCGTGAGTCAAAAGGAGTCAGGTACAAGGAACTGGGGCTAAGATGCCTGCTCGCTAAGGAGAACTCGATCTACGGTGGACAACTCCACTTCGATCCAAGCTCCGGAATCTGAATGTGCAAATCCAAGGGATCAAGACATGCAACAGTAAATGAACTACAGCCAAGTGGCTAAGAGACATGAATAGGGGTTAAAACACAAGTATGGTATAGATGAACGAATATAAGGAAATCATAAAACAGAGGATACAAGGTAAAGCTGGTTACAAGCAAAAGTGATTGTATATACTTAAGTCACTGTCCCATGAAACCAGTACATCGAAGGAATAATCCAAACAAGGAAACCCTCATCTATATACCTCTATCTCATGCCACAGTAATCCAAGCATATAAAATCAGAGTTGCAAATCATACTATAATCATAACGAGAATACATAACAAGAAGACATGAATCATAATGAAAAGACATAATCCAATAACCGGAATCATCACTGGAATCACGACAAGTAAATAATAGTCATAACAGGAACTAAGACAGGAATCATAGCTGGTACACATAACGGTAACTATAACAGAGAACATAACTGACATCTATTATTATTATTACTACTCGCCTAACCCATATATCTAGGTATGTGTTTCGGTATCGATCCCAACTCACATACATCCATATATAAGCTATTCGAGTTTTGTTAACGGAAGCCGATGGAGAACTGATAACACTTCTTATAGTAGTTTCCATACACCTGGAACCGGTTTGGAGGCCCAAAGTCCCCCTAACAGTCATATAATGTGGGCCCAAGTCCCACTAACAGTAATCTACCATATATCATCCACCTACTATAAGCAAGGTATCATTCCGGCATCCATCACTTCCACCCATACCCACACATGTTGTAGCTTATTAAGGATTATCAGTTTACGGGAAAGTGAACATAACGGTAATAGCCCTACAGATTCAAGAGGTGGCCCCCATAGATTCAAGAGGTGGCCCCCACCGTGGGTGTGGCACTTTGTTCTGAGGGAGTGGATTCTAGAGGTGGCCCCCACCGAGTATGGTGTGGCACTTAGTTCCATAAAACAAGGTAGGGTTCCCGTAAACAAGATAATCATAAGGTCAAATGTATCATGCTTGGTTTTAAAAGATAGCATGACAAGGTGGTGATGTATAACAAGAAATGAAACATAACAGTAGTTTGATAATAGGCCGGGTCAGTTATGTCATAACAATAGGGTCTAGCAAGGTAGTGGTATGGTTAGGTGACATACATGCGTCAAAAGAAAACATAAAGTTGACAGTGGTTGATAATGTTAATTTACAAGTCATGAAGTAATATGAGGTGAGATCCAATAAGTAATAAGTCCTAAAGTACCAGTCATGAAGTACAAGAAACCATAATGCATAACACATAAACCAACGACAAGATCTAATTTTAGAAAAGAAATCATCTAAGACATACAGGCAGAATTAGTCGACTAGGTGGAAGGATTAGTCGACTACAAGTGGGATTAGTCGACTAACAGTCTTGTATAGTCGACTAAATCTGTGCACCAGAGAGTTGGGATTGTCTCAGGAGTCGACTAGGGTCAAGGGATTAGTCGACTAATATAGGTCTCAAGTCGACTAACAGACACGCAAGTCGACTAAGTCTGGGATACAGAGAATTGGTGTTTCTGTTTCAGGAAACATTAGTCGACTAAGGAAAAATGGTTAGTCGACTAGGGGGTTCAAGTCGACTAATAAAATAGGCTTAAGTCGACTGGGCCGAGAGTTGGTTTCTGGTCCAAGGAGGGTTAGTCGACTAGGTGAATTCAGGAGTCGACTAATAGGGATTTCCAGAGAGTTGATCAGTCGACTAATATTTGGGGTAAGTCGACTAATACTGTGTTTTCCAGAAAAACTAGGTTTCAGCTAAGTGTTCTAGTCGACTAGGTTCTAGGTCAAGTCGACTAATCGTGGTCGGGGAGCAGTTTACAGAACTGAACTTGGGGTTGTTCTTGATGATAAAAATGGGGTTTTTATGACATTAGGGGACCTGATCTACTAACACAAGTACACAAGGATGGACTAGCCTTGGTGAGTAGAGATATTTACATGGAAAGGTTGGGTCTTTAGTTTGATAACCTAAAAATGGGATTTTTAAGGTGCAAGTGTTCAAGAATTCCCATCACAAGTATATAAGGAGTTAACTAGGTCTTGGTGAGTAAAGATACTCACATGGATGGGTTGGATTTGGAGCTTGATCCAAGATGGAGATGATGGTGGCTTCAATCCATGAATTGTTGTTGAAGCTTGAGGTGGAGGAGTTGATCTTGGTGTTGGTGGTTGAAGATGAAGCCCTAGTTGGGTTCTTGAAGTCTTGAGATGGATCCTTGAAGCTAGGGTTTTGGGTTGAAGAAGAGGGGATTTTGGAGGAGCTCTCTTGTTGAAGTGGAAGAAAAAGGGTGATTTGCAAATGAAAAGGATTATATAGGTTGGGGATTTTGTAAAGGAGATTGAAATAGGATAAATGCAAGGGGGCTTTGTGTGAAAGGGGAGGGGTGAGGTGTCCCTAGGGTGGCCACTTGGCCGGCCATGGGTGAGAGAGAGAATGAGTGGGGTTAGGTGAGAGGGTGAGTGGGAAATGAGGTGGCATGACAAGGTGGAAATGGAATATGCGATAATTGGAAAAATGCCCGAAATTCAAGTGTCTCGGAATGATCTGAAAATTTTACCAAAAATCAAGAATAACGTATGAAGACCAATAGTGAAATCCGTTCAAAGAAATACTTTATAGTTTTAAAATTAAAAGTCCCGGAATCAGTTATTTACCGACTCCGAAAGAATTTCCATAAAATCATAAAATTCTCAGAAAAAGAACGTAGGTAGGAAATGCAATTCTAAAAGATAAAGTCTAAAGGACCATCATGAAATTCCAATCAGTTTGAGAATTAAAAATCCGGGAATCGGTCAGCGGCACTGGCCGACACCGGTTTTGAAGAAATTCAATTTAATCCAAGAAAAATCCAGAAAATCACAGAAAATCTAATATATTGGAAAATAACATTTGAAACTGAAATCGGTCAAATCTAATCACCAGAAAGGCCAAATCGAATACTATACTATAATCGGGTTCCTGGTTCGGACTGGGACTGACTCCGAGTCCACGAATCCAAATCCAAGACAAAACAATCATATAAGGAATTCATAAAGCAAAACAAATATAGGAAACAAATCGAAAAAAATACGATCGGAAATCTGAATACGCAACTAAGTACGTATTCCGGGAACGGGGTATTACAATCCACCCACCTTACAAAAATTGCGTCCTCGCAATTTCGTTAAGGGGATAAATTGAACACGAAGGGGACAAGGGCACGAATAAAGGCTTCATAAAACCAAAATAGAGAATAAGATAAACACAAGAAGGACTAGAATGAACAATGATAGAATGACAATGGAAAAATATTAAGAAAGATAACCAACTCAAATACAAGAAATGGGGTAGTGGTTACCATGATATTCTAAGGCTCCTGATCTGGATACTGGTCTTCCCACTCTGCTGCATCGCCTGAGGTCTCTGCTGCCATGAAGTGAACTTGGCCTCTGCCCTGATCTGCTCCGGCTCTCATTCCTCTCTGCTGATGACCATACCGTTGGGGTGGAAGTGGAACTCTTCGATCAACAGGTTCAGGGTTCCTCCTCAGTGGCGGTGCTGGAAGTGCTGGAGTTGGACGTACTGGAGCTGGAAGAGCTGGTCTGACTGGTGCCGTATGCTCGAACTTTCTGTACCGGCAGTCCCTGAGTGCATGACCTCTTGCCCCACATGCCAAACATAATCCATTGGCCACTCGACAATCCCTCTTATAATGTCCGGGCCTGTGGCAGAAATTGCATGTGATCTGAGGAAGAGGAGTTTGGGATGGTCTCTTGATCATTGGGCCTTGGGTTGCCCTATCTGCATCCTCCTCATCCATCAACTCAAAAGGCCTCTTCTTGGCTTGGCTCTTCATCTGATTTTCCTTCTTCTTCTCCAGTCCACGCTCTACTTCTCGAGCTATGGTGAGAACCTCTGAATATGTCTTCAGCTGTTGGGGCATCAAGAATACTTGTAGGTCCATCTGTAATCCCTGCTGAAATCTGCTTGCCCGCTTCTCTTCATCCGTCACCATATACGGGGCAAAGCGGCTCAATCTGAGAAACTCCGCGGCATACTCATCCACGGACTTGTTCCCTTGCTGAAGTCTGATGAACTGCTCCTCCATGTCTTTCTGAGCAGTGGCAGGGAAGAATCTGCTGTAGAAACTCTTGGAGAACGTGTCCCAAGTGACAGGCTTCTCCAATCTGGCCTCCTCCGCTAGCCACCAAGTCCTGGCTATATCCTTCAATTGAATCTTGGCAACCTCCACTTGGTTCTCCTTTAAAACCCTGGCTGCATTTAGCAGATCTGTGGTATCCGTCAACCATTGTTCAGCATCCAATGGTTTCTCTCCTCCCGTAAATATGGCTGACTGCAGTCTCCTGAAATCTGATATGTTCCCCGGCCTCTGTTCCTTAGGTGCTGCTATCTCTTGCCGGAGAAGCTCGGTCTGCTGCTGCTGGTTCTCCATCATCATCTGGATAACCCTCAATATATCGACATTCTCCCCCGCTGCTCCATTCGATGCTGATCCAGAGTTGCTGCGACCCGATCTCCTCTCCATCGATACGAGGTATGGATAGACTGGAAGGAGCTGGAAAATGGAATGGAAGGACTTCAGGATATGAAAGAAGAAATCAAGGAGGACTAGACGTAGAATCAAGAAGGACTAGATGACTTTGTACATTGTAGTTGGCATTAGCAAATTACTAGAATTTGCCGCTTGATTGTACTATAGGTGGGAGAGCCTAGGCTCTGATACCAACCTGTAACGCCCCGATTCCACGGATACGGGGACGTCACTGTAGCGTATATACGTAGGTCAGAGAGTGCCCCCACGTATATACGCTAAGCATAAAGTACAACAAGAAAGGATCAGAGTGCAACACAAAGCGTGGTATACACACATATGCCAACATAAAGGTACAGATACAAAGTCATCACAGTATGATAAACATTACATACTACATATGTCTTTTATCATAACAAGTCCAAAAATCAAATATACAATAAGAAGACAAAATGCTCACGAGTAGGATGAGGATCCCGTGAGTCAAAAGGAGTCAGGTACAAGGAACTGGGGCTAAGATGCCTGCTCGCTAAGGAGAACTCGATCTACGGTGGACAACTCCACTTCGATCCAAGCTCCGGAATCTGAATGTGCAAATCCAAGGGATCAAGACATGCAACAGTAAATGAACTACAGCCAAGTGGCTAAGAGACATGAATAGGGGTTAAAACACAAGTATGGTATAGATGAACGAATATAAGGAAATCATAAAACAGAGGATACAAGGTAAAGCTGGTTACAAGCAAAAGTGATTGTATATACTTAAGTCACTGTCCCATGAAACCAGTACATCGAAGGAATAATCCAAACAAGGAAACCCTCATCTATATACCTCTATCTCATGCCACAGTAATCCAAGCATATAAAATCAGAGTTGCAAATCATACTATAATCATAACGAGAATACATAACAAGAAGACATGAATCATAATGAAAAGACATAATCCAATAACCGGAATCATCACTGGAATCACGACAAGTAAATAATAGTCATAACAGGAACTAAGACAGGAATCATAGCTGGTACACATAACGGTAACTATAACAGAGAACATAACTGACATCTATTATTATTATTACTACTCGCCTAACCCATATATCTAGGTATGTGTTTCGGTATCGATCCCAACTCACATACATCCATATATAAGCTATTCGAGTTTTGTTAACGGAAGCCGATGGAGAACTGATAACACTTCTTATAGTAGTTTCCATACACCTGGAACCAGTTTGGAGGCCCAAAGTCCCCCTAACAGTCATATAATGTGGGCCCAAAGTCCCACTAACAGTAATCTACCATATATCATCCACCTACTATAAGCAAGGTATCATTCCGGCATCCATCACTTCCACCCATACCCACACATGTTGTAGCTTATTAAGGATTATCAGTTTACGGGAAAGTGAACATAACGGTAATAGCCCTACAGATTCAAGAGGTGGCCCCCATAGATTCAAGAGGTGGCCCCCACCGTGGGGTGTGGCACTTTGTTCCATGTGGCACTTTGTTCTGAGGGAGTGGATTCTAGAGGTGGCCCCCACCGAGTATGGTGTGGCACTTAGTTCCATAAAACAAGGTAGGGTTCCCGTAAACAAGATAATCATAAGGTCAAATGTATCATGCTTGGTTTTAAAAGATAGCATGACAAGGTGGTGATGTATAACAAGAAATGAAACATAACAGTAGTTTGATAATAGGCCGGGTCAGTTATGTCATAACAATAGGGTCTAGCAAGGTAGTGGTATGGTTAGGTGACATACATGCGTCAAAAGAAAACATAAAGTTGACAGTGGTTGATAATGTTAATTTACAAGTCATGAAGTAATATGAGGTGAGATCCAATAAGTAATAAGTCCTAAAGTACCAGTCATGAAGTACAAGAAACCATAATGCATAACACATAAACCAACGACAAGATCTAATTTTAGAAAAGAAATCATCTAAGACATACAGGCAGAATTAGTCGACTAGGTGGAAGGATTAGTCGACTACAAGTGGGATTAGTCGACTAACAGTCTTGTATAGTCGACTAAATCTGTGCACCAGAGAGTTGGGATTGTCTCAGGAGTCGACTAGGGTCAAGGGATTAGTCGACTAATATAGGTCTCAAGTCGACTAACAGACACGCAAGTCGACTAAGTCTGGGATACAGAGAATTGGTGTTTCTGTTTCAGGAAACATTAGTCGACTAAGGAAAAATGGTTAGTCGACTAGGGGGTTCAAGTCGACTAATAAAATAGGCTTAAGTCGACTGGGCCGAGAGTTGGTTTCTGGTCCAAGGAGGGTTAGTCGACTAGGTGAATTCAGGAGTCGACTAATAGGGATTTCCAGAGAGTTGATCAGTCGACTAATATTTGGGGTAAGTCGACTAATACTGTGTTTTCCAGAAAAACTAGGTTTCAGCTAAGTGTTCTAGTCGACTAGGTTCTAGGTCAAGTCGACTAATCGTGGTCGGGGAGCAGTTTACAGAACTGAACTTGGGGGTTGTTCTTGATGATAAAAATGGGGTTTTTATGACATTAGGGGACCTGATCTACTAACACAAGTACACAAGGGACGGACTAGCCTTGGTGAGTAGAGATATTTACATGGAAAGGTTGGGTCTTTAGTTTGATAACCTAAAAATGGGATTTTTAAGGTGCAAGTGTTCAAGAATTCCCATCACAAGTATATAAGGAGTTAACTAGGTCTTGGTGAGTAAAGATACTCACATGGATGGGTTGGATTTGGAGCTTGATCCAAGATGGAGATGATGGTGGCTTCAATCCATGAATTGTTGTTGAAGCTTGAGGTGGAGGAGTTGATCTTGGTGTTGGTGGTTGAAGATGAAGCCCTAGTTGGGTTCTTGAAGTCTTGAGATGGATCCTTGAAGCTAGGGTTTTGGGTTGAAGAAGAGGGGATTTTGGAGGAGCTCTCTTGTTGAAGTGGAAGAGAAAAAGGGTGATTTGCAAATGAAAAGGATTATATAGGTTGGGGATTTTGTAAAGGAGATTGAAATAGGATAAATGCAAGGGGGCTTTGTGTGAAAGGGGAGGGGTGAGGTGTCCCTAGGGTGGCCACTTGGCCGGCCATGGGTGAGAGAGAGAATGAGTGGGGTTAGGTGAGAGGGTGAGTGGGAAATGAGGTGGCATGACAAGGTGGAAATTGGAATATGCGATAATTGGAAAAATGCCCGAAATTCAAGTGTCTCGGAATGATCTGAAAATTTTACCAAAAATCAAGAATAACGTATGAAGACCAATAGTGAAATCCGTTCAAAGAAATACTTTATAGTTTTAAAATTAAAAGTCCCGGAATCAGTTATTTACCGACTCCGAAAGAATTTCCATAAAATCATAAAATTCTCAGAAAAAGAATGTAGGTAGGAAATGCAATTCTAAAAGATAAAGTCTAAAGGACCATCATGAAATTCCAATCAGTTTGAGAATTAAAAATCCGGGAATCGGTCAGCGGCACTGGCCGACACCGGTTTTGAAGAAATTCAATTTAATCCAAGAAAAATCCAGAAAATCACAGAAAATCTAATATATTGGAAAATAACATTTGAAACTGAAATCGGTCAAATCTAATCACCGGAAAGGCCAAATCGAATACTATACTATAATCGGGTTCCTGGTTCGGACTGGGACTGACTCCGAGTCCACGAATCCAAATCCAAGACAAAACAATCATATAAGGAATTCATAAAGCAAAACAAATATAGGAAACAAATCGAAAAAAATACGATCGGAAATCTGAATACGCAACTAAGTACGTATTCCGGGAACGGGGTATTACAGGATTAGTCGACTAGGGGTTTTCTATAAGTCGACTAGAAAAATGGATTAGTCGACTTGGTTTACTTCTGGTCGACTAATTTGACAAACAGAGAGTTGGTCTGTTTCAGGAAACAGGATTAGTCGACTGGGTATTTGGGTTAGTCGACTACATCAAGTATTTAGTCGACTTGACTTATGTATAAGTCGACTAATGGACCCTGAAGATGAATGTGTGTGTCAAGGCTTTTACATTTACTTCAACTTTACAAACCACACTTCATCAACTCTCCTTGGCACATCTTGATCATGTTGGACTCTTGATTCGTCAAGTGTAGAGCTCCAAGTTAATTGATCGTCACGAACGTCTTCATCGAAATAGGTTCCAACATTCTCCCCCTTTTTGATGGTGACGCTTCGTGTGTGCATGTCTTCTCCCTGATATCTTTTCCTCCCCCTGCAGAAAATATGTTATCTTTTCCTCCCCCTGCAGAAATGGGTTATAACAGATATAAAATATTTTGTTCTCCCCTGCAAAATATATTAGTACATATATATATAATAACTTTTATATGGTACCTGCAAAAATAATCGTTAGTTGGTACCAATCATAAAACATCATATCTAACCTTTAGGACTCCAAATCCATTTAGAATTTGGTTTCCACCTGTTAGTATATACATAATTGCAAGAATCACATATGTCATGCATGTATGAAGCAATATATGTATTTTTATCATAAACACTTAAGTTCTTTGGAATCCATATAAACTTACTTTTCTTAGTCTTTCTTTTAACACAAGAACTATATGGATTATAACATGAAGATTTTGCAATATATCCAATACCATGATTATCATGTGACAATTTCTGAAAAGATAATACAGCATTCAAATTTTCTTTTCCTTTATTAAACTTAGTCACATTTTGCAAAAGATCTTCATATTTCTTTTTGAAAACTAACATGTCTTTATCCAATAGAAAAATCCTTTCATTCAAAGACTTAGTTTCCTTTTTCAGAAAAATGTTTTCTTTTATAAACTTCTCATTTTCAGTTTTCAAAGATGATATGACATTTTCAGTTTCATATTGTTGAGAATTTATAGAAGAACATTGTAAAGCATAAACAGAATTTTCCTGTAAAAGTTTCTCATTTTCTTTTAACAAAAATCTATTTTTCAGTTTTTCATTTTTCAGATCAAGAAATAATTCATTAAATGCATCAGATAGTTCAGAAAATGATACCTCTTCATCTTCTATGGCCATGTAACATAAGCTAACATGTTCAGTGGATTCTTCTTCATCGGAAGATGAGGAATCACTTTGTTCTGAAGATGCCTCGTAGTTCTTCTTCTTTCTGAACTTCTTACTCTTGTACTTTTCTTTCTTCTTGAGTAAAGGACAGTCCATCTTCATATGTCCTGGTTTATCACAATTGAAACATTTAAATTTACCTTTCTTAAGAAATTTTCTGAACTTCTTTGAAAGCATTGCCATTTCCTCTTCGTCATCATTGTCTGTGTCGGAAGATGCATGGAAGACGAGTTCTTTCTTCTTTGAACGGTGTTGTCGTTCGTCCTTCTTCCTTTCTTCTAACTGCACTTCATATGCCATTAGATTACCGATTAGGTTTTCTAATGTCATAGTTGAGAGATCATTCGCCTCTTCAATGGCGGTTGTCTTCTTCTCCCATTCTGGTGTAAGTGCACGAAGGATCTTTCGAACTCTTTCGACTTGGGTGTAGTCCTTTCCAAGGGATGCAAGAGTATTGGTGAGGTATGCATTTAATGAATTATTTCATTTTTCAGATCAAGAAATAATTCATTAAATGCATCAGATAGTTCAGAAAATGATACCTCTTCATCTTCTATGGCCATGTAACATAAGTTAACATGTTCAGTGGATTCTTCTTCATCGGAAGATGAGGAATCACTTTGTTCTGAAGATGCCTCGTAGTTCTTCTTCTTTCTGAACTTCTTACTCTTGTACTTTTCTTTCTTCTTGAGTAAAGGACAGTCCATCTTCATATGTCCTGGTTTATCACAATTGAAACATTTAAATTTACCTTTCTTAGAGAATTTTCTGAACTTCTTTGAAAGCATTGCCATTTCCTCTTCGTCATCATTGTCCGTGTCGGAAGATGCATGGAAGGCGAGTTCTTTCTTCTTTGAACGGTGTTGTCGTTCGTCCTTCTTCCTTTCTTCTAACTGTACTTCATATGCCATTAGATTACCGATTAGGTTTTCTAATGTCATAGTTGAGAGATCATTCGCCTCTTCAATGGCGGTTGTCTTCTTCTCCCATTCTGGTGTAAGTGCACGAAGGATCTTTCGAACTCTTTCGACTTGGGTGTAGTCCTTTCCAAGGGATGCAAGAGTATTGGTGATGTCGGTGAATCTTGTAACCATTTCGGATATGGTTTCATTCTCCTCCATTTTGAATAACTCAAACCTGTGGACAAGAACAGAAATTTTAGACTCCTTAACTTTACTAGTGCCTTCATGTGTTACCTGAAGAGTATGCCAAATTTGATGTGCAGAAGTCGCTGTTGACACTCGGTTGAACTCTTCTTTGGTAAGGGCACAGAATAGAGCATTCATTGCTTTTGCGTCAAGGTTCGCGTTCTTCTTTTGATTTTCACTCCAAGCGTTGTAGTTGGTTGTAGGTTTGGTGTACGTCGCTTCTACGATGTTCCAAAGGTCGTAGTTGAGTGACTGCAAGTAGATCTTCATTCTACACTTCCAATAGTTGTAGTTGGTTCCGTCAAATAACGGTGGACGCTGTGTAGAATGTCCTTCCTTGAATTGGGATGATGAGAACTCCGTTGCCTCCTTGTTGTTGACTTGTACCCGAGCTTGTACGCTGGTTCAGGGTATGCAGGGCTCTGATACCAATTGTTGGATCAGAGCGTGTACGCCGGTTGTTGCCTTGAACCTTGATGTTGGTGCCGGGCTCTGATACCAATTGTTGGATTGGTATGGTTGTTTCCTGTTGATGAACTTGGCTCTCCCCGGCTCTGATACCAATTGTTGGGTCCCGCTCTTATACCAAATGTAGGATCTATAATCAAATCAACACAACACTTGATAGGAAGGATTAATTGTTAAGCAAATAAGTAAACTTGCAAGTAAAGAAAACAAATCTCAGAAAATGCAAATGCAAACAAAGAGATTTATCCTGGTTCGGTCCTTGTGACCTACATCCAGTCCCCAAGCCACCCGCTTGAGATTTTCCTTTATCCTTGATCTTGCCACCCAAAATTAATACAACATGTACACCACTTGTTGAATCCCCTTCTCCAAATGTGTACACCTTCTCTTCCACCAAGAGAACACCTTCTCTTCCACCAAGAGAATACCTTTACCTTTGTACAACTTGCTTCTTCAACCAAGAAGCCTCCCGTGTACAATCACTTTGAGAATTTACAATGATTTTCCTATAGCCTTGGTACAGATGTGTATGTGGACAAGGTACTGTATAGGAAAGGTTAACTTCAGAGACTTCACTAATGGGAATGTCTTTTGGTGAAGAATAGAAGTTAGGAATTCAGTTTTTGGTTTTCTAGAAATCTGGCTTTGGAAAAACTGAATGAAAACACTTGTAAATCTTAACCTTTGGCCTTAGGAATAACTTCCCTTTTTATAGCTGTAGACTAGGGTTAGTTAGGGTAGTTATAAGACCAATTCAAATGATATGGACGTTGGAAAACGTTGCCAAAAGGTTCAGATAAGAGAAACTGTCCAACAGTCAGAACTGCTTATTAGTCGACTTGCCCATAGAGTTAGTCGACTAACCTAGGCAAAATTCCTTCTATTAGTCGACTAGATTTAGCTAGTAGTCGACTAGAAAATGTCTGTTGGCAGAACAAGTTTCTGGATAACTACCTCAAGTCGACTGCAACTGCTTTATAGTCGACTGAGTCAAGGGATTAGTCGACTAGGGGTTTTCTATAAGTCGACTAGAAAAATGGATTAGTCGACTTGGTTTACTTCTGGTCGACTAATTTGACAAACAGAGAGTTGGTCTGTTTCAGGAAACAGGATTAGTCGACTGGGTATTTGGGTTAGTCGACTACATCAAGTATTTAGTCGACTTGACTTATGTATAAGTCGACTAATGGACCCTGAAGATGAATGTGTGTGTCAAGGCTTTTACATTCTACTTCAACTTTACAAACCACACTTCATCAACTCTCCTTGGCACATCTTGATCATGTTGGACTCTTGATTCGTCAAGTGTAAAGCTCCAAGTTAATTTGATCGTCACGAACTTTTTCATCGAAATAGGTTCCAACACTTGCATCCAAAGACTTTGAAATATGCAACATTCGGTTTTCTAGAGTGATACATTTCAAAAGATGTTTTAGAAGAATTTTTGCACAAATAAATACGATTCGATATATAGCATGCGGTGTTTACGGCCTCGCCCATAGATATTGAGGGAGGTCATATTCACTTATCATTGTCCTACCCATCTCTTGAAGTGTTCTATTTTTCCTTTCTACAACTCCATTTTGTTGTGGAGTTCTAGGACAAGACATTTCATGCTTAATTCCCTTTTCATCACAATAAGTCATGAAGAGTTGGTTTACAAATTCACCACCTCTATCACTTCTTATTCTCAAAATCGAAAACCCTTTTTTTTTTCAACTCTTTTTCGAAAAATCTTAAAATGAGAGAAAGTTTGATCTTTATTTTGCAAGAAGAAAACCCAAGTGAAACGGGAAAAATCATCAACTAAAACAAATGCAAATCTATTACCATTTAAGCTCTTAGTTTTAGTAGGGCCAAAAAGATCCATATGAATTAATTCTAAAGGCCTAGTTGACATGATATCCTTGATTGGTTTGAAGGAAGACTTGGTTTGTTTCTCAAGTTGGCATGCACCACAAATGCAGTCTTTCTCAAACTTCAAGTAAGGAATACCCTTCACCAATTCCTTTGAATTAATCCTAAAAAGATGTTCAAAAGATGCATGTCCTAATCTTCTATGCCAAAGCCAAGAATTTTCATCAAAAGCATTTAAACATTTAGTAGAACATTCTACATTAAGCATGTCAACAATATAAACATTTTCATCACGAAAATCGGTGAGGATAAAATCATTAGTTTTAATATCAAAAATCTTGCAAGAAGAATCATCAAAAACAACTTTAAGTCCAAGATCACAAAATTGACTAATGCTAAGCAAGTTATATGTTAAACTATCAACAAGTACAACATTTTCTATAGTAGGAGATGAACCAATTTGAATGTTACCTATACCAATGATGGAGCCCTTGGAATCATCCCCGAAGGTGACGGAGCCACCTTCCTCGTACCTTGATAGGGTTGTAAAGTTATTGATATCCCATGTCATGTGTCTTGAGCAACCACTATCAAGGTACCACCGCTCCTTACGTCTTGGAGCCTTGGTGTGTACCTACATCAAATAATTTAGGACTTGATTTTGGTACCCACATTTTCTTGGGTCCTAAAGAGTTAGTTTCATTAACCCAAACAAGATTATTTGTTCTATTTGATTGATCATAACAAAACTTAGCTAAATGTCCATTTTTACCACAATATGTACATCTATACACTCTACCATATTTAAAAGCATAGTGAGTGTGTGAATTGTGAGCATGAGAATTGTGAGCATGAACATGAGAAGATTTGTGTGTAGTGTGAGCATGAGGAATCTTAACATGTGAATCATGAGAGGTGTGCTTTTTAGAAAATTTTTCTTCAAGCCTCTTGGTGTTAAAAGCACAATCTTTCAAAACTTTTTCAAAATTAACTATTTTAGATTTAAAAGAAGAAATTTCTTTTTCATCGACAATAGGAGCTTTTGCCTTACAAGAAACCTTGTAGGCACTAAATTCATTTTGAATAGAAATAAGTTTTGAAGAAATATCATCCTTTTCTTTAGAAACCATGGCAAGTTGATTTTTAAGAAAAGCAACTTCCTTTTGTAATTTAAGACATTCAATCTTCTTATTATCATAAGTTTCGGAGAGTTCAACAAAGGCATGCACAATAACTTCTTTACTCAATCCATCATCTTCCTCATCAAGAGATTGAGGGGTTACCTTTGGTGTGTTTGCCATGAAACACATATTCGCGGTATCCGCTTCTTCTTCGGACTCGCTTTCCACATCCCATGTTGCCTTGTAAGCTTTCTTTTCTTCCGACTTCTTTGGCTTGAAGGAGGAAGTCATCTTCTTCTTGAATTCCGGGCAATCCGCCATGATGTGTCCTAGCCTTCGGCAATTGAAGCATATAATTCTTTTCTCCTCTTTGCCTTCAAACTTTCTTTGAAAGTTAAGCTTTTTCTTCCGGTACAATCTTTTCATGTTTCGCACAAGGAGGGAGAGCTCCTCATCTTCTTCTTCATCTTCTTCATCGTCTTCAAGAGTGGATGAAGACTTGAAAGCTATGGACTTCTTCTTTGTTGGAGCGACCTCTTCTCTTGCTTTCTTCTCCATCTTATGGGTCTTTAAGTTTCCAATGAGACTAATGAGGTCCATCTCATCCTTGTCGTTTAACTCCTTTAAGGTGGTGGCCTTTATCTCCAAAGATGGAGGAAGCGCCCGAATTACTTTCCGTACCTTTTGATCGTTGGAGATGACATCGCCTAAGGAAGAAAGAGCATTGGTAATTTTAGTAAACCTTGTAATCATAAAATCAATAGTTTCATCATCAAGCATTTAAAGGATTCATATTGAGACCTCAAGAGATCTATCTTAGCTCTCTTGACTTGTGAAGTCCCTTCGTGTGTGACCAATAAGTGTTGCCAAATCTCATAGGCGGATTGACAGTGAATAACCGTGTAAGGTCGTCCTCATTCAAGGTGGTCAATAGGGAGTTTTGGGCCTTGGAGTTGGCCTCATTTCTCTAAATGTGAAGTCGGTCCAAGTGCTCTCATCACTATCGGATGCTACATAGGGTTTGGTTAGGGATTTAGCAACTAAGTTACCTAGGGATTGCAAAAAGATAGTCATCCTAACCTTCCAAGTAGGGAAATTTAGTCCATCAAATTTAGGAGGGGATTTAATGTTATCGGCCATGTTTACTAGTGAATGAATGATGGAATGAAAATGTTGATTAGCAAATTTTAGGATCTCTCTATGGATGTTAAGCCAAAACCTAGAGTCCAAGCTCTGATACCAATTGAAAATCACCTAGAGGGGGGGGGGTGAATAGGTGATAAAGCTAATCAATGGACAATTTTAAAAACAATGATGCAACAATCGCCCAAAACAAGACTAAGAGCCGAATGCCCCGTAAAGGGTTCTGAACTCTTTCCTCCGGCTTCCTCTTAAAATGAGTTAGAGGTGCGCAATGCAACCTTGTTGTATGGGACAATGATTGACAAGATGAATGAAATCAAATGAATAATGCAATGAAGAGTAAGAGCAAGAAAAAGTAAACCAAACGCAAACACCAAGATATGTTATCGAGGTTCGAGCACCCAGCTCTACTTCCCCGCCTTCTCCAGAAGGATTCCAACCACTTCCACTATCACAAAGACAGTTACACAATCACCGCAGTACCCAACTCCACAGGCGTACCCCGTTACACAATCTCAAGTACAAGTAATCTCTGGGTAGTCAAAAGACCACAAACTCTCTCTTGCAAAAATTCTCTTCCCTTACAAAAGGTCCTTAGAGAACAATGAGTAGGAATGAAGCTCTTGATGTAAGTGAAGAAGAGAAAATAAAATCAGAGAGTATTTTAAAAATACTTCAGAAATTGAGAGAGAATTTCAGCACAAAAACCAAGAAACAAAGCTCTTTTGAATGCCTTAAACTTTTGAATTTTTCTTGTAAAAATTGTTGTAAAAAATCTCTCCCCAAACACCCCTTTTTATAGGAGAGGGCTAGGTTAAGAGATAAAACAATCTTAAGGCTTAATTAAGTCATATTAGATTCAAAACATATCCCTTAATCAAATTTTAAACACAAAAAGACAAAATAAAACAGCTCAGAAAATAGTTGTTTACTGTTCAAACGGATACCTCGGTCGACCGGCCGGTCGACCTGAAGTTCAAAAATTCGACCGTTGCAGGCCAGCGGTCGACCGCCCGGTCGACCCAAACAACCCGAGAGCAGACTGAGTTACAGTCGGTCGACCGCAAGGTCGACCGAAAAAACGTGCACACTGATACGTGCACAGCCAGAGCTACGGTCGACTTGGACGGTCGACCAGCCAAACCTGGCAAAGGTTCGGTCGACTGCCCGGTCGACCGGCTCAGGTCAAAAATCAGATTTTGGACAGAAAATAAAAGGGATTTTGATTATGTCAAAAATATTTTTGAACAGGGATTAGTATAAAAACATAAAGATGTATTTGTAGGTAGAATCTTGTATACTAAAATATTTTTGTACGAATTATAAGACATCTTTTTGGAATAAGGATGTGCGTAAAAACGTGCGTGATAGAGCTTCAAACCGATCCACTATTCTTTAACAAAACTATAAAACTAGAAACAAACTAATTGAAGACTTCTAGAGCAATCTTCAAGTCTTTGGGCCATCCAATGCTTTGCTAGAGCCTTCTCTTCTATGATCCTTCCTTGATGTGCAATATGCCTTCCTTGCTTTGTGGAACTTAGAAGTTCTTGCAATAGCTAAGCAAATGGTCTCCAAACATGGTACAAACCTGAAACTTATCTTGAACAAATTCATTAGTACCAAATAGCTCTTATTTGGTTTGTCATCATCAAAACACAAAACAATTGGAGAGTGTAACCTCTTGGGCCAACAGTGGGTGCATTGACTCCCCCAGAGTTCCTCGGTGTTTGTGCCATAACCCGAACTATGCGAGTACTCCTTTTGGGTGTTTTGGGCGAGTGCTGTGTTTTATTGCGAGTATTAATTTTTGTGGTGTTTGTGAGTACTTTTTTATGTGTTGTGGTTGGACGAGTTCATGTATTTATGATTGTGGTTGTTTGTATATTTGGTGTTGTTTGTATATTTGGAGCGTTGTTGTATTTTATGGATAATTGCGGTGATTGTACCTGTGTAGTTTGAATTTGTATTTCTGTGGACGTGTGTTTTGTATTTATGGTGAATTATTGGAATAGTGTACATGATATATACATGTGTTTATACTAACACTTTTTGCAGATTACATATTACAGCCACAGCCCTAGGGCGAACCTACCTGATAGGAACGGGCCTTATACTCTTTGGGTTTCGTGGTAGCGTCGCCGCAAGATAACCTGGTTGTTAAAAGTAAGAAAGAGTTTAAAAAGGTGTTATTTGTAGAAGAATGTGCGTTTTTAGCTTCTCACAATTTAACCACAGTAGCAAAGGCTACACGGATCAAATCCACATGGAGGGATGCGATGCAAGATTTTTGGTACCTTTTTAAATACTAAATTAGTTAAGTGGTTTTTGTTTGTTTTGAGGAAAAAGTAAGTAATCTATGTTAAGTTAGAAATAAAAGTAAATAGGAGAAGATAAAATTTGGTATAAAAAGAAGATGGTTTTAGAAAGCCATGATTTTGAAATTAGGGTTTCTAAAAAGAATTAAAGACAAGAAAATATAAAAATTACTAATCATCTAACATATAACTAACTTACTAATCTTTGAGAAAATATTATTTCATTTTAAATTAAGAAATCACCTTGGAGTTGCACAGGCATCAAGCAAGACATATAACATAATAAAACTCCTACTTGTATGAACACTTAATCATAATTTAACATTAAACTATCAAGGTAATCCAAGCAAAGAGTAAGAAAAATCAAAATTTAACATTAAACTATCAAGATGATTCAAGCATAGAATAAGAAAAACAATTGCCTAACCCTTAATCAAAATTTAACATTAAACTATCAAGGTAATCCAAGCATAAAATAAAAAAAATAGATGATTAGTGTTAAAAAATAATAAAATAATACCCATCCTCATATGCCTTCAAGAATACTTGCATAATCACAAAGCTTAGATTCAATCAAGTATTCAGGCAAAAATTAAAAGTAGTGGTGTCTAGAGATTAGCAAGCAATGAAGGGAATTTAGTTACTTTTAATTAAAGTAAAGTAAAGTACATGTAATAAAAAATTGCATAATTAAAAGGAAAGCAAGTAAATAATAAAAGAGGTTGAGAAGAAGAACAGAAAAATCTTGTATTGAATCACTTACCTTTAGTTACAAAAGCTTCTTCCTTCTTACAAAATAACTCTTGATCTAAAGCCTGGAAAACTAAAACTGAAATTTGAAAGAAAAAGCAACTAAAAAAACTCTAATTATTGATTTCTGATTTGAGATGATCAATTATGAGAGATTTCAGTTCTTTAAATAGGTCTCAGAGCTAATTACAATAAGGTACACATTAGGAATTAATTCAACTCTAATTTTATGTGGGAATTCAATTCTAAATTGGTCTGCAGCTATCTGGCATTTTGATCACTGAATAAGACTTATCATACGCCTGAATTGGAAATAGTGATCAACATAAAAATTGTATCACTTTAAGTCTTTGTTTAGGAGCATCTTAAAGCATCGGATTTTAATTATGCAACAGAAGTTATCATCAAAATAATAAAGGTGTTCAGTCTAAATCCGAGTTTGAATTAATTTAGAACTCTAAATTTAATTATGATTACTTTAAAATTCGAATTTAATTGGGTTCTTTGGGCTTTTTGGGGTTTTCTTTTCCGTTTCCAACCTAAATAAGTATATGCACACTAATATCAAAAAGGGGGTTAAATAGTAGAGTTTAATAAAAGATAAATATAAAATATGATAATAAATATGTAAAATTGATATCTAATCAGAACCGTTCTGCGGGCTCTCTAATAGGCACTGGCCTGATACCCTCTAGGTTTTCGTGATAGCTTTATAGAGTGGTTCGCCTACTCAGCCCTTGGGTGACACAGAATAAGGTTGCGAGCATGCATGAACCCAATGATATCACAACAATTCATGTCTAACTCGTATCATTGGCAAAATAAGTCGGGGCTCTCAATTAATGACAACAACCATCGAAGAAGAAATCAAGCTTGGAGACTATAATTGAGCAACTTGTTACAACTATGCACGCTTTCATAGCAAATAACCAAGTCAAAGATAGAAAAATCAAGAAGCCCTCATCAGAAATCAAGCAGCATCCATATACAATTTGGAAGTTCAGTTGAGGCAAATTGCTAGCCTACTCTCACAAGAAGACTAGGATCGCTACCAAGCAACACAGATAAAATTCCAAAAGAGCAAGTATATGCGATCATCTTAAGAAGCTTGAGGAACTGAAGCAGGTACAGAAAGAGTATTCTGAAATAGTACATTAGAAAGATATTAGAGAAGAAACAGAAGACAACCAGAGAAAGATAGGCCAGAGCAGAGAAGAAAGGTCGACTGCTCAGCTAAAAATTCGGCCGAACAGCCATACCACATTGGAATCTGAGCCTGATGCAAAGTCAGTGAAGCCCCTAGTGAAACCACACATTCCCCCACTGTCGTTTCTTCAGAGGCTTAGACAAAACAAAATAGATAAGGATTTCTTTAACTTTTTAAATATTTTCAAAAATTTGCAAATTAATATTTCATTCATAAATGCTCTAGAAAAGAATCCGAAGTATGCAAAGTTTATGAAGAAGATCATAGCTAAGAAGATGAAGCTGAAGGAGCATGTGATGATCAAGCTGAATGAACAGTATAGTGCCATCTTACACAACAAACTGCCCATAAACTTGAAGATCCAGCGAGTATTTTTATACCTTGCATAATTGAAAACTTTAAATTCGATAATGTTTTATGTGATCTTAATGCAAATATAAATTTAATGTTAATGTCTCTCTCTATTTTCAGGGCATTGGCTTTGGAGAGCCAAAATCAATCACTATCTCACTCGAATTGGCAGATTGATCAATAAAGTACCCACTTGGTGTTATTGAAGATGTGCTCATTAAAGTCGAGAAGTTCTATTTTCCTACCAATTTCATCGTGTTGACATGGAGGAAGATTGTAGTGTTCCCCTCATCTTGGGCCGACCTTTCATAGACATAGAAAGAACATTGATTGCTGTGGTAAAAGGAAAACTTATTCTTCGAGTGCAAGATGAGAAAGTTACTTTTAAGTATTTAAAGCTATCCCACAACCATCGAATGTCGAGAAGTGTTTCAAAATTGATCCCAATGACAAGCAAGTACTTGAAGCACAAAAAAAGGAGCCGAAAAAGAAGCCGAGGAAAGTGCCCAAGTCTACCAAACTAAAAAGTTGGGGAGCAAAGTTTCTCTTTGAAAGTTGAACCTCGAGCTAATATGAAAAAGAAGTCCAAAAGATTGCAAGGAACAACTCGAGACGAACACCATTTATATAAGGCTCCACGAAGATCAGAGAAAGTCTAATTAAAGACTATAACTTAAAGAGCTTCTTGAGAGGTAGCCAAATTTTTTAACTTTTTTTTTAGATTTTTGGTTTATTTTAATTTTTTCTTACTTTATTTTATTCTGATCGGTACCAGGTGCCTCAACCAAAACCTAATTCAAAATCAGTTCTATAGGATGAACCACTAAGGTCATAGAAATAAGTGAACCAAAATTCAAGACAAACAGTGCTAAAAGTTCGCCTAAGCAGCAGACATGTTAGCTGGACAGCTGAAAAATTTGAGGATCCAAACTCTGAAATTTGCCCAAGTGATTTCTCCCCAATTAATGAATGTTTATAATTTTTTGTTTATTTTATCGACATGGAAAATTTCTAATAGATAATTTATTCATGCTTGTCAAGAATTTAAAAAAGATTAATTGGTATTTAGGGAGGTGATATTTATTTGTTATTTGCATATGTTACTGATTCATCTTTCTTTGCATGTGGACATGCTAATGTTTTGGACGGGAGGGGTCTAGAGCTTTTTCTTTTCTTTTTTTTTCTTTATTTTTAGTTTAGAAGTTTTGTTTCTTTTCCTTTAGGATTTTACTAGATTTTTTTCTTTTACTAACTGAAAAATTTAAAATTTTAGTAAGTTTATCTAGTTTTTTAAGGGATTTAGTGACTATATAGTTTGAATTGGATAGGGATATCAATTTGATAGATTTCTTAATTGTTTGAAAAGAGATGAAAAATCTAAAATTTGAATGCCATCTAAAATTGTCTAGGTGAATATGCATCTTATCTACACTTATATAGTGGTTTAAGCTTGAGATAATGTGGGTTACTTAATACATGGAAAAAAGAACCATATTAAGTTACTTTGTTCGAAATTAATTATTAAATAGATACTTTGGTCTCAAGAAGCCTTGGTATTTACGTGAAACATAATTAGGTAAGTTGAAGAAAAAATTTTATTTATTAACAAGTCTAATGATCAAATTAGTTAGGAATCTTAGCCTTAAGAAGCCTTGATATTTGCATGAAAGAGAACTGCATGAGTTATATGTATTAAAAATAAAGAAAAGAAAGAAGTTTTTAAAGGGAAACATAGTGGTAATGTTCAAAACTTCTATATTATGAAAAAAATATTGAAGTATAGAAGTTCGAATGAAAGTATCAAGCTAAGAGCTATCACATGTTCAGAAAGATGCATAGAAAAAGCTTATGAAAAACTTAGATAAGATGGTGGGTCTGGTAGGATTTGAAGTCTCTAGAATTAGAAGATGGGATTTCTTGATAGAAAATTGAACTTGCCGATGATTGCTTATGAAAACTATTAAACTTATTTACTAGTAAAGCTTATTGACCAAAAAAATTCTTATTCTTTATTTTTATTTTTTTCAGTTATTTTTTTATCCTTATTTTCTTATTCTATTTATATTGTTTTCTTTCAATTTTGTGGGGTATATTCACTGCAAATCCTCAAGAGATAACACTCTTTCACTGGGGGTAACCTAGGGATTTAACGACTTGTTGCATGTGCTAAGTGTTGGCCCAAAGACCCACTACTCTAGTTTTGATGATGATTAACTCATTTAGTTATAGTTTACTAATAATCTTGTGTTTTTAAAGTTTCAGTTGTTGACCAAGATATTAGTAGGTGTTTAGTTTCAACAAAAGAGTTTTGGAAGCTAATACGTGTTGATTCAAGAGCTCACACGTCAAGATCACATCTAGCACTCGGTTGGAGTCAAGCTTGTTGGATCGTGCTTAGATCGAGTCGTCTTGGAGATGAGGATCGACAAGAAGAATTCGGTTTGCTTAGTTTAAGGTTGTGTGTACATCTTGTGTAAAGGTAGATAGTGCTGATATGCTCAAGTTCACACACACACAAGTTTAAAGTTTGGTTTTTGTTTAACCGGTTTTGGATTTCATATCAAAAATATAGATATATATCTTATATGTGCATTGGATTCTATCAATTCACTCTATGCTTCAAATATAGTTTGAATATCTTATTTTTGTATCCAATACAAGTTTTGGAGAAAATAGTTTTCATTTAAAATTCCATGTTTCAAAAAATACTGATTTTGTGTTTAAGCCTAATTTCAATATCACAAAAGTGATTCAAATAGATTATAATATATGTTGAATTTTAGTCATACATATTTGTTATTCAAAGATCTTACAAGAATTTATTTTTGTCAAATTTAAGTGATTTTATAGGATTTAGTTGGTATTAAATAACCAAGTTTCAAGTCCCATAAATTCAGCCAGACACACTGGCGGTCGATTGGACAGTCGATCGGACCAGAAGTCAGTCGACCGGACCGGTCGACTGATGTGCACCACAATGTGCACATGGCCAGCCAAAAAGGCTGGTCACCGCGCGATCTACCGACTGAAAGCACCCAACTCTCTGGTGCTGGCTGGTCGATCGGGTGGTCGACCGAAGGCTTGGCCCGATGGACCGTAGGCTCAACGGTAAAAAAATTGACCGTTGGCCGGTCGACCGGGCGGTCGACCGGAAGGGCATTTCTGCCCTTTCCTGCTGCCAATGGGTAAAATTTTGAGAGTGTTATAAATACCCATCTCTTGGGCTATTATCAACAAGAATTTAGAGAGCAATTTTTCCCATCTATACAAGTTTTTAGCAGCAAGTTTTTAAAGAGTTTTTGTGTTAAAAAGATTTATCTTTATTTACTTTAAAGTGTTGGAAAAATCAAAGAAAAGAGAGCCTTTGGGAGACTGGTTTTGATCTTGGTTTTAATATCTATTTGTTGTTTTTTTCAAGTATTTTTCTTTGTTATTTTCATTCCAAACACTTTGTTTTCTCACACTTGAGCTATCATATCTATCCTATCTATAGGATCTTATTTTACGAGGAAAATTGGTTTGTGGTTTATTGAGACCACCAAGAGTTATAATCTTTCTTTGCTTTGGGTTTGTCCATGTTGTATAGAGGTGATTTAGATAGTGATTTGGGTTTGTGATTATCCCTCTTGTGGAGAGGTGATTGTGGTTGGTTTGGCTTTGTGCCTTGTCCCTCTTAGTGAAGAGGTGATTGTTGTTTGCTTAGTGCCTTGTCCCTCTTATGTGAGGTGATTGTTATTGTGCCTAGCCTCTTGTGTAGAGGTTGTTTTATTGGAGAGAGAAGTTGTGTACTCCTAGTTTGTATTTATCAAATCCTCGGTGGAGGTTCCCTATGTGGGAGGTCCTGTGTGGACGTATAGTGAAAATTCTTCTGTGTGAAGGCAGGGATGTAGAGCAGTGACTCGAACCTCGAGAAATATCTCGGTGTTTGCAATTGATCCACTATCTCTAAACTCTCTCTCTTACATCTTGCATTGTATCATATTGTTCATAACATATATATGCTTGATATTGATTGTGTGCCTCAATAGTATTGAACTAAGAGAGCTTCATATAGCATCTCAACTCTTCTTTAGAAGAATTTAGAGGAGATAGTCCAGAGCCCGTCACCGGGAATTCAGCTACACTCTTTGGTTACATTTAGTGTGTTGCAATTAGTTTTTAATTCCGCATCATTTGTCATTAGATTATGTTGGCCCAAAGGCCCATCACTCTAGTTTTGATGATGATCAACTCATATAGTTATTGTACTAATGATCTTGTGTTTAATTAGTGACAGATTTATTATCAAGATCTTAGTAGGTGTGGAGCTTCAACAAAGGATTTAAAGTCAAGTTTTGAAGCTTACACGGTTTGATCCAACGAGCTAGTGATCGAGTTTGGATCGATTTGGACCAAGTCAAGGTGATGATAAGAGTTCAAGGGAAGACTTCAAGATCAAGACTTGTGTCTAGGTATAAGATTTTATTTTAGATAAAATGTAAAGGATAGAATAGTTGGTGGATTGCTCAAGTATATATCACACACACACTCTTGATTTAGTGTCTTTTCATAAAAGAATTTTCTATTAGAAAAGACTTTCATTTTGGAAAAATACTATTTTGGTTTTTGGTGTTTTCTTATATACATGTCCTTAACCAAAACCATGTTTAAGCTTAATGTCAAAAACATAGATATTTCATCATGATTGTGTAGTGGATCATATCCATACACTCTATGCTTCAAATGAATTTAAAATATCATGTATTTGTATTTGGAGATGTTTTGGAAAAACAAGTTTTGGAAAATATGTTTTAGATTGAGCTAATATTTCCATATTACAAAAATAGTCCAAATCATTTGTAACATGCCTTGATTTTATGCAAGCATGTTTGTTTATCAAAGTATATTGGTAAAACTATTTTTGTAAATTTTTTGTGAATTTATGGGATTTTTCTTAAGTTAAAAAGACTAACTTTTATATCCCTGATTTCTGTTTTTCAGGCTTCAGCGGTCGATCGGACGGTCGACCGATGTGCACGGACGTGCACGCCCAGACCTGACAGGAGGCCGGTCGACCGAGCTGGTCGACTGTCCAGAGAGCTCTGCTCTCTGGAAAGGCTCCGATCGACCGGACAGAGAGTGTTGCTCTCTGTATCCTGATCGGTCGACCGGCCGGTCAACTGATGGCACAACGGTCTGAAATATGACCGTTGGCCGGTCGACCGGGCGGTCGACCGACAGGTCTGACAGACCCTAATGGCTAGTTTTTCCTAGCCTATAAATTTGGGGGTTTGGTCATTGTTTTTCCCTAAGATTTTCAAGTGGGTTTTCACCAGTTTTTCCTAGACTATTTAGAGGTTTTCCTCCACTTATTAAGAGCAAACATTTCCAATCAAAAGGAGACTTTTATCAAGAGTGTTAAAAGTGATTCTTTTAGTTTTTCACCACCATTCTCATCCTTGTTTTTCTCACACACCACTTGAGCTATCCATTGATTATTCATTCTATAAGGTTGTGTTGTGAGAGTGTTTTATTGATGATCAAAGTGTTTAGATCACCAAGAGATCTTTCTTGTTCTTTGAGGAGACGGGCAAGTATGCTCGCGGTTGTTTAGAGTTCGTGTGTGAACTCTTGGTTTGAGGTGCGGCCTCGGCAAGCTTGTGGGGCTTGCGGTGTGTATGGGACTAGAGAGTCTGAGGGCTTGTAGGTGTTACGGCACCGAGGAGTGATCCATTGGGATCAAGCATAGTGAAAATCCTTCGTGTGTCAAAGGCGGGGATGTAGAGCAAGTGTGCTCGAACCTCGAAACAAATCCCTTGTGTTTGCGATTGCTCTCTCTCTCTTTCTCTCTCTCTCTCTCTCTGTGTGTGTCTCTTATTATATATTGCATGCTTTATTGTCTTTATCATTTACATGCTTGATATATTGTGTGCATAATTGATATACTTGCCTGGGATTGTTTGCTAACACTTGTATTCAACCAAGAGAGCCAACGCGGCACCTCAACCCATATCCAGGGGAATCTTGAGGAGTTAGTCCAGAGCCCTTCACGGGAAATTCGGCTACACTCTTGTGTTATACGTGGTGTTTAGTGTAATAGTTTTTATTTTGTCATAATAGTTTTTAGCTTCCGCATTATTTGTTCATTTAGTGACCATTAGATTAGCCATCACCTATTCACCCCCCCTCTAGGTGAGTTTTCAGATTAGCCATACACCTATTTACCCCTCTAGGTGTATTTTCAGTTGGTATCAGAGCCTACACTCCTAATATTAGGTTTAACCTCTAAGGAGTGAGACCTTGGTTAGCTAATTTAGATTTGCATTTGAACACATATTTGCTTACATGCACTCATGGATTACCTTGCCCCTCCCATGCTTGACGTTTCCAACATCGATATATCGAAGCTTAGAATGAATGCTTATTTAAAAGCCCTAAGTTTGCATGTCTATCTTGCCACTATCAAGAAAAACTATTTTTGTAATGCCAAGTACATTGAGGCTAATGCACAAGCCCTATATGCATTAAAACAAACATTAAACAAAGAACATTTATCTATGGCTTCTCATTGTGATTCCACTTTTGCAGTATGGAACACTTTGACCTCTTTCGAGCTTCAAACGATAAAATATGTGGAGAAAGAATCTAGTGGAGATGAATCCGAACAAGCTTGCTACATGGGCCAAGGAATGACTCCCTTGAGCTACATTTAGAAACTTAACTAGATGATAGTACTAGTCCTTCAGGTGACGACCATATGAATGCTGATGCTTTAAATGAAGAACTATCTATTGTTTGTAAAAACTTGCTAGCAAAGTACAAAATTTTGAAAAAGAAAAGTTTTGCATTAAAAGAATAAAATAAAAACTTATTTTCAAAACTTGATTTGGTTTTGCAAGAGAGGGATGAGATTTTAAGTGAAAGAATAAAAATGATTGTGATGATGTTTTGAAGAAAAATGAGGTTTTATCTTCAAAACTTGATATTGTTTTAAAAGAGAACAATTCTTTGAAAAATAAAATGCTTTAAATTCAAAAAAATTGGATTGGGTTTCAAATGAAAATAAATGTTTGAAAAGTGATTTGTCTTCTCATGTTTGTCATATTTCTAGTCCTCCATCTTCTAGTGATAAACAAGATGTATGCTCCACTTTGTCTTCAAGTATTAAAAATGATATATGTATATTGAAGAAAAGTGTAGATCATTTGGGCTCCACTTTTAGCCAATGTGCCATGAACCACACACGTTTGGAATCCATGTATCGTAAGAAACATGCTCCTCATATGCATGCACACCATACACGGCATACACATGCTCATCATACTCACACATATGATTCTATGTATGCTCATGAGTACACTTGTACACATTAAGGACGTAAGGGCCACCTTGGAAAGTTTTGTTATGATAGGATATATAATTCAAATTCTGAAAACAAGTTTGTTTAGGTTAGGTAAGGTGCTAACCTCCATGATCCCAATAAGGTATGGGTCCCAAAATTCACTCCTATTGTATTTGATGTAGGTGTGGGCTCTCGCTTGATGTGAGGGTATTGGTGCCTTGATGGTGATTGCGTTCCAAGCTAAATGGTGACACAATTTTGGATGCATCACTTTCAAGGAAAGTTTGGTGGAGAGGACCACCATGGTTTGGAGATTGAGAGATTAGCCCTAATGATTTTGATAAGATTGGGAGATTAGCCCTAATGATTTTGGTAACTATCTCTAACTCCCATTTAGTTTACATGCTTTCATAGTATTAATTTTAGAATGTTTTGATTTTCCAAGTTTATTATATTAGATGCAATGTAAATTAGACATATGATATATATAGATAGTCTTTTGAGACACACCCATGTTCAATGGATTTACATCTTTTGTATTCTCACTATAGTTTAGCTATTGTATATATCCTAGTCTAAGACATGTGCATTTAGCATAATGATCATATTGGTTTATGTTTTCTTTTATGCTTCATTTTTTAATTACTTGTTTAGATGTTGTTTTCTTTAAAACTTGTGTCAATACTTGTACAACTAGTGAGACACATTTGATTATTATATGTTTGTTCTATGTTGCTCATTCATACCCATTAGATATACTTTATAGCCTAGTTTTGATGATTCTTGCATTTTAACTTGTATTCCCTATTTTAGCATATGTTTTCATAATAAAATATTTATCTTCATGTATATGTCAATTTTATCAAAACTTTAGATATACATGTCTATTCTAGAGTCATTTGCTTTTCATGCAAATTTTTATTATGGACTCACTTGTGTTTGGGATATGTATGTTTACTTCTAGTTTAGACAAAACATACATATGCCTTGAAGTTTGTATTATTATGATGCAAATTAAATTTTTATGTTTTTCATGTTTATAAAGGAATTTTATTGAGCATCATTGCCTATTTCCATGATTTTGATGATTATATGATTCATACACTCTATGCTAGGTGTTTACTCATGATTTTTGTCTCAAGGCATATATGTGCTTTATAGATTTTGAGTATCAATTATTGTGTGGTTTTCTTGATCTCATGGATGTATTCTTGTTTTCTTTCTTACTTGAAGGACTTCGTATTAGTTTTCAAAATTATCTTAAACTAGTTCATATTCTTCTATTGGTAGAGTTTTCAAACATATTAAGCTATTTTCAAAATCATGATTTTTGAAAATCCCTACCTTCTAAGGGCGGTTGGATGGGCGATCATGCCTTGTGTGGCTTACTGAAAATTTATTTAAACATGTGCATGAATAGGGTGGTAGGTATGAGCTATACACATGATCTTCATGTTATTTCATCGTTGTATACTCATATATGTTTTTTTATATATTTATGCTTTAAATCTCAATTAATATCAATTTCAATTGGTATATTTATTCTCATACATATATATATGATTTGATTGTGCTTACAACATATTTACATCTTAAAGCACAACTTATTTCTTGCTAAGCTTGATTTAGTTCATAATGACAATTATTTTTCAATTGGTATCTTCTACAAGCTTATGCATTATTTTTATTTAGTATTTCATAAAGGGAGAGAAAAATTTGTGTGTTATCTTTTAATCAGTTTTAATTTCAATTGGTATCCTATACTCTCACTCTTTATAATGAAAAATACTTAATTTTGATATGTGCTAACATTTTCAATATTGGTATCAATACTTTTAAATTGGTATTATTCTCAATTTGGTATCCTTATTGCAAAATAAGTTATGTTTAACCAAAATTTGGTTTTTACTTTCGATTGGTATCAAAATTTACAAGATATTTTCAATTGGTATAATTTTATTTAAATTGGTATCAAACTTACAATGTTTAATTTTCAATTGGTACCAAAAATCTTCAATTGGTATCTTCAAAATTTACCAACATTTATTTTTGTCAATATAATTTTCAATTGGTATCTACAATTTAATTTCATTAGTATCAAAATTTGTTTTGATGACTTCAGAAAATTCATAAATTTATTTTATAAGTGATTTTAACATATTTTGATATGTACTGCTTATATGAAAGGGAGCTTAACATCTCCTCTATATATAGATTCATATTGAGTGTATCTCACATTGAGGAGCTTGACCTCTCTTCTTTATGTGATACAGTGTGTAGAGAGAGCTTTACATCTCCACTTATCATTGCATATTATGCTTTATATGGTTAATGTCTAGTCATCTCTTTTCATATAAATGCATGTATGCAGGGGGAGTTAACTTTACGCCTCTCTTCTTCATGAATGTATATCGCATATATATCTTTCTTGCTTGTTTTTTCTTCGCCCTTTTGTTGATGAATTGACAAAAAGGGGGAGAAGTATTTGGAGAGTTTTATGCATGTTTATTATACATGTTTAGCATGTTTATTTATGCATGTTTATTTCCTCGTTTATGCAAAAAGGGGAAAATAATTTGTGAGTTTATGCATGTTTATTTTCTTGTTTATGCATATATGTGTTGTTTGGTTTATGCATTTCATTGAATATCTTTATGTTTATTGCTATGCATGAGTTAAGGGGGAGCTTCTATGAAGCTTAACTTTAATCCATGCATATATAGCTTCATGAGTTTTGTCATCATCAAAAAGGGGGAGATTGTTGGCCCAAAGGCCCATTAATCTAGTTTTGATGATGATTAACACATGTAGTTAAGTTTACTAATAATCTTGTATTTATAAAGTTTTAGTTCTAGACCAAGATATTAGTAGTTGTTTATCTTTAACAAATGAGTTTTGGGAGCTAACACGTGTTGATTCAAGAGCTCGTGCATCAAGATCGCATATAGCACTCGGTTGGAGTCAAGCTCATTGGATCATGTCTGGATCGGGTCGTCTTGAAGATGAGGATCGAAAAGAAGACGTTGGTTTGTTTAGTTGAAGATTGTATTTAAATCTTGTGTAAAGGTAGATAGTGTTGATATGCTCAAATTCACATAGACACATACACACACAAGTTTAAAGTTTGGTTTTTGGTTTAACCGGTTTTGAACTTCATATAAAAAATATAGATATATATCTTATATGTGTATTGGATTCTATCCATGCACTCTATGCTTCAAATATAGTTTGAATATCTTATTTTTTGTATCCAATACAAGTTTTGGAGAAAGTAGTTTTTCATTTCAAAATTCAAGTTTTGAAAAATATTGATTTTGTGTTTAAGCCTAATTTTAATATCCCAAAAATGGTTCAAATAGTTTGTAATATGTGTTAAATTTTAGTCACACATATTTGTTATTCAAAGATCTTACAAGAAATTATTTTTGTGAAATTTATGTGATTTTATGGGATTTAAGTGGTATTAAATAACCTAAGTTTCAAGTCCTAGAAATTCAGCCAAACACACTGGCGGTGGACCGGACCGGTCGACCGATGTGCACGCCAATGTGCATATGGCCACCCTAAAAGGTCGGTCAACCGCGCGGTTGACCGACTAAAGGCACCAAACTCTTGGGTGTTGGCCGATCGACCGGGCGGTCGACCGAAGGCTCAACGGTCTGAAAAAAGACCGTTGGCCGGTCGACCAGGTGGTCGACTGGAAGGGCATTTCTGCACTTTCCTACTGCCAACGGGCAGAATTTTGAGAGGGTTATAAATATCCATCTCTTGGTGCTATTAATAAGAATTTAGAGAGCAATGTTTCCCATCTATACAAGTGTTTTAGCAGCAAGCTTTTGAAGAGTTTTTGTGTTAAAAAGAATTATCTTTATTTATTTAAAGTGTTCGAAAAATCAAAGAAAAGAGAGCCTTTGGGAGTTTTGTTTTGATCTTGATTTCAATATCTTTTTGGTATTTTTCCCAAGTGTTTTTCTTTATTATTTTCATTCCAAACACTTTGTTTTCTTACACTTGTGCTATCATATCTATCCCATTTATAGGATCATGTTTTGTGAGGAAAATTAGTTTGTGGTTTATTGAGACCACCAAGAGTAGTAATCTTTCTTTGGTTTGGGTTTGTCCCTTTTGTGTAGAAGTGATTGAGATAGTGATTTAGGTTTGTGGTTATCCCTCTTGTGAAGAGGTGATTGTGGTTGGTTTGGCTTTGTGCCTTATCCCTCTTAGCAAAGAGGTAATTGTTGTTTGCCTTAGTGCCTTATCCCTCTTGTGTGAGGTGATTGTTGTTGTGCCTTCCCTCTTGTGTAGAGGTTATTTTGTTAGAGAGAGGAGTTGTGTACTCCTACTTTATATTTGCCAAATCCTCGGTAGAGGTTTCCTGTGTGGGAGGTCCTGTGTGAACGTATAGTGAAAATCCTTCTGTGTGAAGCCGAGAACGTAGAGCAGTGGCTCGAACCTCGAGACATATCTCGGTGTTTGCGATTGATCCACTATCTCTAAACTCTCTCTCTTACATCTTGCATTGTATCATATTATTCATAACATATATATGCTTGGTATTGATTGCGTGCCTCACTAGTGTTGAATCAAGAGAGCTTTATATATCACCTTAACTCTTATTTAGAGGAATTTAGAGAAGATAGTCCAGAGCCCGTCACTGGAAATTCGGCTACACTCTTTGGTTGCACTTAGTGTGTTGCAATTAGTTTTTAATTTCACATCATTTGTCATTAGATTAGTTATACACCTATTCACCCCCTTCTAGGTGTATTTTCACTAAGTGCAACCGTGAGTCCTACGAAAATAAGTTAGATTTTTATTTTTGTTTTTAGGATTTTAGTTTTTTTTTTGTTTGGATTAGGAGTTTTGCTCAAGGACTAGCAAACGTTAGGTATGGTGGTGTAATAATTGTAATTATTATCTATATTTTGTATCACCTTTATATCTCTTTTATTACACATATAATGTTGAATTTGTAATTTTTTTTATGTTTATGAAGAAATTAGGTCAAGAGCTCAAACTAAAAAAAAACAGATGAAAAACTAAAAAATCAATGTTAAAGAGATGATTACAGCAATATATTTCAAGATTAAGACATCCAGAGACCTAATATACTTGCCAAAAGAGTATAAGATGTGAGTAAGCATCTATCAAAATATAAGGCTAAACATAGTTAAAATTGGCTGGCTATCTGAAATTTCGGCAACATAGCTGAATACTGTTCAATAGAGAAAACATTTCAGATTCATACTCAGATTCAAACTGGGCACTTTTTAGTATTTTGATCATAAACTTTCGTTATAAAAATCTAATGTTGATGATTCTAGATGCTATGAAAAGAGGACTGAAAGGGGTACAACTTTGATGTTAATAACTATTTCGGTTCATTTAATGAGTCATATTCAGTAATTGTTCATCAAATGTGCATATTTTTAATCAAATTTTACATTTACTTTTATAAAATGATGCTATGTAATTGTATTTTTGCTTAGTAATGTGCATGCCTCTATAATTAAAAGAAAAGAAACCCAAAAAATTAAAAAGAAGCTCAAATCACAACAAGACAAAGAAATTCAGAGATAATTCTAATACTAATTGGAGATAAAGGAGAAAATCAACATAAATTCAAGTTGCTTACACTCCAAGTCAAAGATAAAAATGGAGAATTCAAACTCGGATTTAGATTAGATAACTTTAGCACTTGAGTATAACTTTCGCTATAAAATCTCAAATTTGATAATTCAAGATGATCCAAAAAGGAGACTTAAAGGGCGACAATTTTTATATTGACCACTATTTTCAATTCTATCATTTGGTCAGTCATATTTAGCAATCAACATGCCAACTAGTTACAGACCAATTAAGATTTGAAGTTTCATATAAAATTCTAGATAAATCAAATCAAGTTTGGAGATAAGGAGAGGATTCAAATTAAGAAATAGCTTGCTCCTTAAGTCAAGAGATAGTATATTATCTTAATATCTAAAGTTTAAATTTAAATTCTGAAGATATATCTCTTGATGGGTGCACAACTTCTAACAGGAATCTACCTGCTACTTCTACTATAAATAGAGAGGCAAAGCATAAGGAAAAGGGCATCTCCAAGGAGAGATCAAAGCTTATAGTTTTTTTTTAATTTTTCTTCCAAATTTCAAGTGTTATTTTCTAGGATTTAGTTTGAGAGTTATTTTGTGGAGAAGGAGTTCTTGTAATTGACGCTGACAGCTTTAATAAGGGTTCTTATATTCTTTTCTTTAGTTTTTCTTTTTTATTTTACTTGCTTCAATTACTCTATTTATTTTTCTTTATTCTTTTATGTCTTCTTTTTAATCATGCCTTCTTATTAGCTTGGATTAGGGAGAGTTTCATGATAGAAAAGACAGAAGGAATTATCTTTAGAGTGACACTAGATATAATCTTCCTTAAAGATAGTTATATTGAGAGTGACAACCAATGAAACTATCCCACTTCTCTTCATTATTACTCAACTTAATTGATCACTTGATTTTCTTTAATTACTCCTAGGTATGTTCTTTTTCTTTTTTATTTATTTTTTAACTTAGTTATCAAAATAACAAAACCATCTTCTTCGTTTCTTTGGATTTCCTTTAACTTAGATTATCTTTAACTATTTTCTTTTCTTTTAAAACTGAGAAGATAACTTTAACTTGTTTTATTGAATTAAAAAAAGAAACTTACTTAATTGCTTCCATCGCTGTCTCTCCATGTGGATCACGACTCGCATAGCTACTTGCTATAGCAGTAGCATTGAGGACCTAGCACTTTTCTAAATGCGGTATTTTTTTGAGCAGATTTAGCTCGATCAAAATTTTGGCGCCGTTGCCGGGAGGGATGGTAAGTTTCTTTCTTTTTGATTTACTTTAACGATTTAACTCTTTTTCTTCTCTGTTTTAGTGTACAGGGGCTAATTTCAAAAAATTAGGAGCTACAGTGGACATATTGGTAAGGCAGAGCATCAGATCCACAACTGTGGTGAACTACTAACTGTAGTTTCTTATAGGTTGCTTGAATATAAGAGAATTAGCTCTCTACAGCTATTAGTTTATCTGTTTAACTTACTCTGTACATGTTTCTAACCTCAACAGTAACGTTCTTGCTTTGTAAATGCTAAAAAACGTTTAGACTCTTGCATCTTTAGGGCACGTGTCTAATTCATTTATCTTTTACATTATTGTTGAAGAGTGCTGGAGCAAAGGTATGTGTGCATTGCATGTAGTTAAGAAAATATATTTTGAATGATTCATGTTGCTTGAGTGTTATCTTATGCTTTATACTTATACACTGCACTAAAAAAAATTAAGGGCATATCCTTAAACAATATAAGGTGGGGAAGTCATTACCCTCCCTTAACCCACATATCATCTCCTCACTCACTAACCCAGCCTAATTTAAAATTGAGTAGACATTGGCCCAAGGGACATATCGGACTCAAATAAGGATTGACCTAAGGGAGTAGTTGTTAGAAGTTGACTCTTATCAAATCGGTGTCGAATGTTGAGGATTGAGGGGCGAAACCCCGAAGGCTAGTGGTTTGACATAATTAGGCCCATCACTTTAAGCACGGATAACTCCCACTGATCTTGCCCCTATCTTGTCGAACTTGTGGTCAGCTTCTGTAATATACATCATGTGGATAAGGAGTCATCTAGGTCTAAGCTCTACCCTAACTTAAACAAGATTTTTAATTCTTTTGTTTGTTTTTTGTTTGTTTTTGTTTTGGATATCTTTGTGATATAGATTACAATTATAAGTTTTTCAGTACATATAGTGATCCATACTTCACCCCAACCTCTTTAATTCGGATACAACTAATTTGTATTACATAACTTTAACCAACCAAGTATGTCAGATTGGTATTATCCGCATCAATATATGCCCCAATCCCAGTATTATGTGAAATCACCTAGAGGGGGGTGAATAGGTGATATGGCTAATCTAGAAACTAAATGCGGAATTAAAAACTATTATGACCTAAATAAAACTAATTAAACTAAACACCAAGTTTAATACAAGAGTGTAGCCGAATTCCCCGTGAAGGGCTCTGGACTAACTCCTCAAGATTCCCCTAGATATGGGTTGAGGTACCGCGTTGACACTCTTGGTTGAAAACTAGTGTTAGCAAATAATCTCCAAGCATATACAATTTAAGCACACAATATATCAAGCATATAAATGTAAAGACAATGTGAGCATGCAAGATATAAACAAGAGACAAAGAGAGAGAGAGAGAGAGAGAGAGTGAGCAATCGCAAACACAAGGGATTTGTTTTGAGGTTCGAGCACACTTGTTCTACATCCCCGCCTTCGACACTACGAAGGATTTCCACTATAATCGATCCCACCGGATCACTCGGTGTCACAACACCTACAAGCCCTCAGACTCCCTAGTCCCGTATACACCGCAAGCCCCACAAGCTCGCCGAAGTCGCACCTCAAACAAAGAGTTCGCACCCGAACTCGAAATACCGCGAACACACTTGTCCACCTCCTCAAAGAACAAAGAAGAACTTTGGTGGTCACAACTCTTGATCACCTAAAATTCTCTTACAAAAACACTCCTATAGGATGAATATATCAATGGGTTGCTCAAGTGTTTGTGAGAAAAACAAGGATGGAATCTATGGTGAAAAACTCAAGAAAATACTCTTTTAAACACTCTTGATAAAACTCCCCTTTTGATTGGAAGTATTAGCTCTCAATTTAGTGGAAAAAACACTCTTAATAGAGTAGGAAAAACTAGCTCAAAAACCCACTAAAAATCTTGGAGAAAACAACCCCCAAATGCCCCAAATTATAGAGCTAGAAAAACTATCCGTTGGGGTCCAGGTGGCCTGTCGGTCGACCGCCCGGTCGACTGGCCAACGGTCATTTTTCAGACCGTTGAGCCAGCGGTCGACCGGCCGATCGACCGTGGCTAGGATACAGAGAGCACTGCTCTCTGTCTGGTCGATCGGTCGGTCGACCGGGGCCTTTCCAGAGAGCAGAGCTCTCTGGACGGTCGACCTGGACGGTCGACCGGCCCTCCTGCCAGAACTGGCGTGCACATCTGTGCACGTCGGTCGACCGCCCGGTCGAGCGCCTTCAAGCTTCGGTTGACCGGTCAGTCGACCGGTTGAAGTCAGAACAGAAAATTTCTGGGACTTAAAACTTGGTCTTTTTGATTGAAATAAAATCTCATAAATTCACAGAAAATCTACAAAAATAGTTTTACCAATATACTTTGATAAACAAACATGCTTGCACAAAATCAAGACATGTTACAAATAATTTGGACTATTTTTGTAAGTTGGAAATATTGGTTCAAAACAAAATCTGTATTTTCCAAAACTTGATTTTTCTAAAACTAATTTTCCAAACTTCCTCAAATACAAAAACAAGATATTTTAAACTCATTTGAAGCATAGAGTGCATGAATATGATCCACTACACAAACATGGTGAAATATCTATGTTTTTGACAATAAGCACTAAATATGGTTTTGGTTAAAACATGTAAACTAGAATACCAAAAACCAAACCGGTATTTTTCAAAGTAAAAATTATTTTGTAAAAACAATATAATCAAGAGTGTTTGTGTGTGTAATATATACTTGAGCAATCCACCAACTATTCTATCCTTTACATTTTAACTAAAACCAAAATCTTCTAAAAACAAACCTAAACTCAAGTCTTCATCTTCTTGAAGTCTTCACTTGAAACCTTCTTGACTTGGTCCAAACACCGTGCTAGCGCCAAAACTTGACTTTAAATCCTTTGTTGAAGTTATACACCTACTAAGATCTTGATCATGAATTTGTCACTAATTAAACACAAGATCATTAGTACTATAACTACATGAGTTGATCATCATCAAAACTAGAGTGATGGGCCTTTAGGCCAACAATCTCCCCCTTTTTGATGATGACAAAACTCATGAAGTTATATATGCATGGATTAAAGTAAAGCTTCAAAGAAGCTCCCCCTTAACTCATGCATAGCAAATAAACAAAGTAAATATGTAATGAGGCACATGACATGTATGCAAATCAAGGAGTAAACATGCTAATCAAGCATAAAACAAAATCTTTTTCTCCTATTTGCAAAACAAAACATATATGCATAAAAATAAATACTACTCTCCCTTTATGAATAAAGGAAGGAAAACATGAATATATCCCAAATACTTCTCCCCCTTTTTGTCAATCATCAACAAAGGGGTTAAAGTAAAAATAAAATACAAATAAATTTTTCTCCCCCTTTTTGTCTGAAACAAGGAACCAATGAAGGGGTAAACATAAATTAATCAAGAAAGTTTATATGTGATATACATTCATGAAGGGGAAGATGCTAAGTTAACTTCTCTGCATACATGCATTATATGAAGAAGGGATGACAAGCCCTAATTCACATAACACATAATATGCAATGCATAAGAGGAGATGTGAAGCTCCCCCTACACACGTGTACTAAATAAAGAAGAGTTGTCAAGCTCCTCAATATAAGATACACTCAACATGTATGTAGAAGAGATGTTAAGCTCTCCTTGCAATAGGCAATACAAATCAAAAACAATTTTAATTTTTCTTTCTCAAATTATGATTTTGAAATTTTTTTATTTTCTTATCATAAACAACTTTGTGTTTTAAATATGTAAATCAATTTTAACTCAAGCACAAAACTATCATATATATGTATGAAAAAGAAATACCATCGAAATTGATACTTTTTGAAATGAAGCATATGTATATAGAAAACAATTTATGAGTATATACAAAAATGTCAACATTGATACCAATTGAAACGATTCAATGATACCAATTGAAACAATAATATGATCATGTGTGTATCTCATAAACAATTGAAGAATAAATAACTAGTTTAAATTAATTTTTAAAAAACTAGTTAAAGATCCTTCAAAAACATGAAATCACATCATAGGTTTTTCATGAATCATACCAAATACACAAAGATTCAAGCTCTCATGTTCTATAAAGCTTAAAAATAATCATGAAACAAAGTCATGAATAAACAAATGAAGTGTGAGTGTTCAAAAATCATGTAACTAGCATTTTCATGAAAATAGTCAATGAAGCTCAAGATGATCAAAACAAATTATTCATTTTATTTTATCAAACATGAAAATTTATTTTTCATATTAAAAACACACTTCTAGGTATATTATGATTTTATCCAAAGCTAACAATATGCATACATAACTCAAACATAAATAAGTCTATTAAAGGTATTTGCATGAAGGCAAAAGACTCACGGGTATGCATGTATATTTATTAGATGTGAATGTAAAATACATATACATGAAGTAAAAACATAAAAATTGGCAAACCATGTATAAATGAGAGAATCATCAAAACTAGCCTATACATGCACATATAGTGGGTACAAATGAGCATGAAGTGCAAACATATATGAATCAAATGTTGCTCACTATTTGTACATGTATAATATAAGTTTTGATAAAAGCTACATTTAAACTAGTATTTACAACATGAAGCACAAAACAAATGAAAACATGAACATGCTCAAAATATTATATTAAAGGAAAGCATGTAAACTAAATTAAGAGTTTTAGAGATAGTTACTAACACATGAGCTATACTCCAAAGCTCCAAAACATGGTGGTTGTCCCACCAAACCTCCTTGATAGCGGTGCATCAAAAGTATGTCCATCAAGTCCATGTGCATCCACCATCAAGGCACTATCCCTCTCACGTCGTGTGAGAGCCCTCACCTACATCAAAAAACAAAGGTGGGGATTTTGGTACCCATTTTCTTTTGGGTCCTTGGGGGTTAGTCTTGTAAGAAACCTAAATATTTTTATGATTAGCAAAATTTAAATGATGTATCCTATCATAACAAAATTTTGCTAAATGGCCATTGCGGCCACAATGTGTACACTTGTACACCTTAGAATTCATATGAGTGTGTTTGTGATCATGACGTGCAACATAAGCATATGCATGATGAGGATGATGTGCATGAACATGTAGAGTTTTGTTTCTTTGAAAACAAAGACTCCAATCTAGAATGATTAAATGCACATGTGCTCAAAGTAGAGCTCAAACTATTTATTTTATTTTTCAAAAATTCCATCTCATTAGTGGTGGCATGAAAAATATGATGAGAATGGGAAACATTATTCTTATTCTTTTTCGAAACATTTTCTTTTTTTCCCACAAATTTTTCTTTTCAAAGAGGTGTTTTCTTGAAAAGCAACTTCTTTTTGTTTTTTCACCAAAAAAATTTTATTTTTCAAACTAGTGTTTCCTTCACAAAGATCATTTAATTTGGAAAGTAAGGAAACATTCTCATTTTTCAAGTTTTCATTTTTTTGTCTGAACATGCAATTTTATTTTTAAAAGAGTCTTTTTCATTAAGCATGCAATTAAATTTCTTTTTCAAAATTTTATTATCTTTTTTAAGCATGTCATATTTTTCAAGAAAGAGTTGACAAAAAGTGGTAAGCTCATCATATGACATGTCATTATCTTCTACCTCGGATTTGGTAGTTACCTTAAGGGGGTTATCCCCTTAGACCATGTAGCACTTGTTGAAGACGTCACTTACAACATCCGAATAGCTCCCCGCATAGTATTGATCTTTTTCGCCAAGGGAGGTGAGGGTGTTCCACGCTACAAAAGTTGAGACAATGTTAGAAACCCTAGATAAATAATCATCATTTAGGGTTGACTTTATAGCATGAAGGGATTTTGCATTAGCCTCAAAATGTTTGCCACCTAAAGAATATGAATCTTTAGTGATGGCAAGGTAAACATGAATTTCTAAGGCCTTGAGGTACAAGGACATCTAACCTTCCAAATTTGGATGTTAAGAATGTCAAAAGTGGATGGTGACATGAAATCCATAGTGTGTAAAAAAATAATGTGATTAGCCTAAAAATGAGGATCTTTAACTCTTGGTTGTAAGACCAAAATCAAGAGCACTTGGCTCTGATACCAATTGAAATCACCTAGAGGGGGGTGAATAGGTGATATGGCTAATCTAGAAATTAAATGCGGAATTAAAAACTATTATGACCTAAATAAAACTAATTAAACTAAACACCAAGTTTAACACAAGAGTATAGCCGAATTTCCCGTGAAGGGCTCTGGACTAACTCCTCAAGATTCCCCTAGATATGGGTTGAGGTGCCGCGTTGGCTCTCTTGGTTGAAAACTAGTGTTAGCAAACAATCCCCAAGCATATACAATATAAGCACACAATATATCAAGCATATAAATGTAAAGACAATGTGAGCATGTAAGATATAAACAAGAGACAAAGAGAGAGAGTGAGCAATCACAAACACAAGGGATTAGTTTCGAAGTTCGAGCACACTTGCTCTACATCCCCGCCTTCGACACTACGAAGGATTTCCACTATAATCGATCCCACCGGATCACTCGGTACCGCAACACCTACAAGCCCTCGGACTCCCCAGTCCCGTACACACCGCAAGCTCGCCGAGGCCGCACCTCAAACAAAGAGTTCGCACCCGAACTCGAAACACCGTGAACACACTTGCCCGCCTCCTCAAAGAACAAAGAAGAACTTTCGTGATCACAACTCTTGATCACCTAAAATTCTCTCACAAAAACACTCCTATAGGATGAATATATCAATGGTTGCTTAAGTATTTGTGAGAAAAACAACGATGGAATCTATGGTGAAAAACTCAAGAAAAAACTCTTTTAAACACTCTTGATAAAACTCCCCTTTTGATTGGAAGTATTAGCTCTCAATTTAGTGGAGAAAACTCTCTTAATAGAGTAGGAAAAACTAGCTCAAAAACTCACTAAAAATCTTACAGAAAATAGCCCCCAAACGCCCCAAATTATAGAGCTAGAAAAACTAGCCGTTGGGGTCCAGGTGGCCTATCGGTCGACCACCCGGTCGACCGGTCAACGGTCATTTTTCAGACCGTTGAGTAGCGGTCGACCGGCCGGTCGACCGTGGCTAGGATACAGAGAGCACTGCTCTCTGTCCGGTCGACCGGTCGGTCGATCGAGGCCTTTCCAAAGAGCAGAGCTATCTGGACGGTCGACCGGGTCAGTCGACCGGCCCTCCTGCCAGAACTAGCGTACACGTTTGTGCACGTCGGTCGACCGCCCGATCGACCGCCTTCAGGCTTCAGTCGACCGGTCGGTCGACCGGCTGAAGCCAGAACAGAAAATTTCTGGGACTTAAAACTTGGTCTTTTTGATTGAAATAAAATCCCATAAATTCACAGAAAATCTACAAAAATAGTTTTACCAATATTGATTGGTAGTGAAAAGTGCATTTTTATCATTATATTTACCATCACATTTTCATATTTATTCCTATAATTCTGCACATTTATTAATATTTTGTGATTTATTGTGTGCAGGCCTCGAAATATTAAAATAAAAAAATAAAGCCCCAAAAAAAAGCCCAAAAGCCCATTTTCAAGCCCAAGTGCAAAAGTGCAAATACACAAGGGCCAAAGTTGTAAATATTAAAGAAGAGGGAAGGATAGACTTCTATCCAACCCTAAACACTTGCAGATGAGGATAAAAGCCAAAGAAGGAGAATTTAAGATCACAAATTCGTGGATAAAAGATTTGGGATCTAGGTTACTTGATTCCCAAGTTATATCCAAATCCAAAGATGAAGAGCCCAGATTCAACTTCCAGAAGAAAACGACCAGATGGACGGACCAGGAGAAGCCACGCACCAAAGCGCGTGGCTATCTGCTACTGTTTGGCCGCGGAAACGCGGCCCAAGCCGCGTTTTCGCAGCATTATGGATGAAGTCGGGTACCAGTTTTCGTAGGGGAGTTGTAACGGGACTCTGACTCCTTCTGCACCTATAAATACCCCTGCAGATGCAACACAGAGAGCGTCCAGAGCCAGAGGGCCAAATCTAGTGTTTTAGGTTTTCTTCTTTCTTGTAGTTTAGGTTTTCTTTTCTTTTCTTTTTGTAATTTTTTTAAGTGAGGGAGATGGCTATGTTGAGAGTGACACCGATGTATGCTTCTCTTCTCTTCCATTGTATCAAGTAATAAAGGTAACTTTTCTTTTTTATGTCATTGCTTTATTTTCCTTTTCGTTTTCTTCTCTTCTTCTATTTTTATCTCTGTTGGTTTATGATGAGCATGCAAGTGATTTCCAAAGCACAAGTATAACGAATCTTGGTGGGTGCCAACGATACTTCATGGTGATGTTCTCCTCCTCAAGGTACGTATCACTTCATACTTGTCCAAGCTTGATGTTATAATGCGAACAGGGGACTGAGATCGATCCAATGGTTTATGCGTTCAACGCCTCCAAAGCAAGGTAGAAAGTGTTAGGATTTCACGTTTTTCTTCAACCAAACTAAGGTTAGTGTTTCATTCTTTTCTTTTCTTTTCTTTTATTTTTGTAGATTAAATCACCATCTCCCAATTCTTTCTTTCTCATCTCATTATAAATACCGCCTATAATCCTCCATCTTCATAATCTACCGCCTTCTTCCTAACTTAACTTTAACTATACTTTTTGTTAACTTAAAGAAAATAATTTTTAGAGATAACTTACAAACGCTTCTATCGCTAGTCCCTCCCTGAGGATCACGACCCGCATAGCCACTGCTACCGCGGATTCGCATTGAGCAACTTGCACACCTTTAACTCTCAGATCTAATATTTCATATTTTGTGTGCAGGTAAAATCTCAATCAAAATTTTGGCGCCGTTGTCGGGGAGGGACTATAAGTTTTTCTCTTAAAATAAAAAAACTAATTATTCTTTATTCTTTCTGTTTGCAGGTTTGGAGAACAGGAAAAATAACAGAAGAAGTGGACATATAGCAACTTTGTGCCTCTGCCCTCGAAGGCAGAGCAGCAGAGCCTACTACAGTGCCGCGGATCCGCGGCAATAGCCACGGAAACGCGGCCTTAGTAGTGAACTACTAACTGCAATTTCTGCAGGTTGCTACATATTGCAAGATTTCTTTTCTGCTCTGTTCCAATTTGTTCTGTGATAAACCTGTACACTGCTAATTAATCAATAGTAAACTATTTGTTGATAAAGATAATAAAATTGATTAGACGTTTGCATATTAGGCACGTGTCTTTTCAATTCCTTTATTTTACTGTTGAAGAGTGCTGGAGCAAGGTACGTTCGCATTGCATATAGAATAGGACTCATCTCTTGGTTGATGCTTTGAGTGAATCTTATTTACATATTTTGTACACTTGCACAAATTTATTCTAAGGGCATAACCCATTAACAAGATAAGGTGGGGATTTAATCACCTTTCCTTGGCCCAAAAAACATATTCCAAGCACTCACTAACCAAGCCTAACTAAAAATTAGTAGACGTTGGCCCTAGAGACATCTCAGACTCAATTAAGAGATTATCTTAAGGGGGAACAGTGCTGGAAGTTGACTCCTGCCAAATCAGTGTCTAGGAAGGGGATTGAGGGCTGAAAGCCCGAAGATTGGTGGTTATTTAATTAAGGAACGTCTTTGACGGAAAACCTCCCACCACTCTTGCCCTGACCTGGCTGATTAACTTGTGGTCAAAGTCTACACCCTACCTCCCGTGGACAGTCTAACCAGTTAGGAGTCGTCTAGGTCATAGGCCTACCCTAACTTAGGTTAGAATTTTTCTTTTTTTGTTTGTTTATTTGTTTGTTTTCTTTTTCTTTTGTTTGTTTTGTGTGATATGGCCTATAACAACAATTTTTTCAATTTTAATGAGGATCCATATTACACACCAACCTCTTTTTTGGATATTACCAACCCGGCATATCATAACTCTAACCAACCTAGTGTGCCAGATTGGTCTTATCCGAATCATTACATGCCCCAGCCCCAATACTATGAACAAGATTGGAATAATCATCACTACTCTTCACAGAGTCAATGGGGATTCAACACCCCTGAGCCATATGATCAACCACCTGTTCAACCATTATCTTCGTACACGTCTTTTCCCACATCACCAATGTTTCAATCCTCCAATGATCCATTCAATGGGTTAGAAGAAAAAGTAGATCGGTTGCAAGAGATAATGAATGATCAAATTTCTAGACTTTCAAACATTCTTGAACTTACCAACCAAGTTGATAGGAACCAAGAATCATTCTATCTAGAAGACCTTGATCAAAATTCAATTTCATCAATCAATATGAACTGGACCAATCTCAATCCTTGGACAAATTGGCTAGTTTTAATTTCAATGAGGTTGAATTAGATTGTGAATGTGAACCCGATCCCCAACTTTGCGATTCAGTTTCTATCATCGAATCTATGTTGACTCCAGTATCCTTACCCAATTTGGACCAACTTTCTGAGCCAACATTTATTCCTGTACCCATAGATCATGAAATTGAATCACCCATTTTTGAAGATCATCATATTGAACTTGACCAATTTCATACTTTTGAAAGTCCCCTTGACAAATTGGCAAGTTCTCATTTTTATGAGATTGAAACTAATGAGATATGTGACCTAGATTCTCAAATCTATGATCAAGTTCAAATTCCTGAATCATTATTGACTCCTATTTTGTTACCCGACTTAGGTAATATTTTAGAGTCAGTTTTGATTCCCACACCTATCATTCCTGAACTTGAATCACCAACATTGAGTCACATTCAATTGTGGGAAAATGATTGTGGATTTGAGTTTCAATTTCTTGACTTGGACCCAGTTCTTGAACCTAACCCGACTCCTGAACCCTTACTTGATTTGAGTTTCTTTCCTGAGTCAGTTTTAGTTCCTGAACCTATCATTCTTGAGTCCAAGTCAACCATTCTATCAAGTCACATTCTTTTGTTGGACATAGGTATAGACCATGACTCTCTGATGATTTTCCAGGACTGGTCATGTAAAGGAAGTAAGTTTAACGAGAGGATCTTCTATGATCCTATTCATACTGGGGATTCTAAATATGTAAATAGAAAAGAGGTAAATAAAGTTAGGTCCCGTGAAATACTACGTTATCTTGTTTGGGCCGCATTTCGTGGACCAATTAGACCACCACCGGAACCACCACCTTAAGGTAACTTCTGCCTTCCCTTGTTCTTTTTCATGCATATATGCATTCATTCATACATTGAGGACAATGCATGAGATAAGTGTGGGGGTGGGTTTTACTAACATACTAACATAGGTAGAAACTAACAGAAATTTGCTAATTAAAAAAAAATAAAAAAAATTATTATAAAGAGGACAATATTTTGACTTATCTTTTGAAAGAAAACTAAGTTAGTTTTAAGAATTAGGAAAATCATGATTAGGATTTCTAAAAACTTGGTCAAAATAAATAAATTGTTGAATTTTTAGGTATAGGAGGAGAAATTGAATAAGTAGTTAGTCTTAATTTTTACCTTAATGAAATGTGCATACCTAATGCATATCTAGGATTCTAAGACAAAGTCCCTTGTGCCTTATAAAAAATATATATAAAAAAAATTCACCAATTAAGCTGGATACATGTGCCTCATGAAGCATAAGCATTCACGCCTAAAGGTGAGTTCTAAATAAAATAAAGACCTTAGTTTTGTGGCCTAGTTCACTCGAATTTGAGTCCGCGGGGTGTTTTCTCACCTGGTGCCCTAAAGCCGACCGGTTTGGGAGTCATCGACTTTAAGTTCGCTACATGGGTGGATTAGAAAGCCTAAACTAAAAAAAAAAATTACTTTTATATGTACTAACACATCTAATAGTCAATTAGTTAGGTATGAGGGCCTCAAGAAGCCTTGATACTTACACGAAAGAAAATTAGATGAGTTATACATATTAAAAAAATAAATAAAAGAATATATATATACATATATTCATAATAATAAAGAGGCATGAGAGTCCAAGTTAAGCAATCCCTAGTAAAAATTCATAAGGATGCATATGATTTTTGGTAACGAAAAAGACTATACACAACTTCAATTTTGATCCTTACTTAAAATGGATAACAATTTACTTTATAAAGACTAAGTTTAAGAATGAATAAAAATGATAACCCTAAAAACTTATAGACTACTTAGTCTTTTCAAAAGTATTTCAAATATTTTCCTTTTTATGGATTTTGTGGGTGTAATCCGCTGAAAACCCTCACGAGACAAAACTCGTCCTTTAGGGTAACCTAGGGGTTTAACGGCTTGTTGCACGTGCTAAGTGCAACCGTGATTCCTACGAAAGTGAGTTAAGATAGATTAATTTTTCTTTCTTTTTGATTTTTACTCGAGGACGAGCAAAAAGATAAGTGTGGGGGTGTGATTGGTAGTGAAAAGTGCATTTTTATCATTATATTTACCATCACAATTTCATATTTATTTCTATAATTCTGCACATTTATTAATATTTTGTGATTTATTGTGTGCAGGCCTCGAAATATTAAAATAAAAAAATAAAGCCCCAAAAAGAAGCCCAAAAGCTCATTTTCAAGCCCAAGTGAAAAAGTGCAAATACACAAGGGCCAAAGTTGCAAATATTAAAGAAGAGGGAAGGATAGACTTCTATCCAACCCTAAACACTTGCAGATGAGGATAAAAGTCAAAGAAGGAGAATTTAAGATCACAAATTCGTGGATAAAAGATTTGGGATCTAAGTAACTTGATTCCCAAGTTATATCCAAATCCAAAGATGAAGAGCCGAGATTCAACTTCCAGAAGAAAACGACCAGATGGACTGACCAGGAGAAGCCACGCACCAAAGCGCGTGGCTATCTGCTACTGTTTGGCCGCGAAAACGCGGCCCAAGCCGCGTTTCCGCGGCATTATGGATGAAGTCGGGTACCAGTTTTCGTAGGGGAGTTGTAACGGGACTCTGACTCCTTCTGCACCTATAAATACCCCTGCAGATGCAACACAGAGAGCGTCCAGAGCCAGATGGCCAGATCTAGGGTTTTAGGTTTTCTTCTTTCTTGAAGTTTAGGTTTTCTTTTCTTTTCTTTTTGTAATTTTTTTAAGTGAGGGAGATGGCTATGTTGAGAGTGACACCGATGTATGCTTCTCTTCTCTTCCATTGTATCAAGTAATAAAGGTAACTTTTCTTTTTATGTTATTGCTTTATTTTCCTTTTCGTTTTCTTCTCTTTTTCTATTTTTATCTCTGTTGGTTTATGATGAGCATGCAAGTGATTTCCAAAGCACAAGTATAACGAATCTTGGTGGGTGCCAACGATACTTCATGGTGATGTTCTCTTCCTCAAGGTACGTATCACTTCATACTTGCCCAAGCTTGATGATATAATGCGAACAGGGGACTGAGATCGATCCAATGGCTTATGCGTTCAACGCCTCCAAAGCAAGGTAGAAAGTGTTAGGATTTCACGTTTTTCTTCAACCAAACTAAGGTTAGTGTTTCTTTCTTTTCTTTTCTTTTCTTTTATTTTTGTAGATTAAATCACCATCTCCCAATTCTTTCTTTCTCATCTAATTATAAATACCGCCTATAATCCTCCATCTTCATAATCTTCCACCTTCTTCCTAACTTAACTTTAACTATTCTTTTTGTTAACTTAAAGAAAATAATTTTTAGAGATAACTTACAAACGCTTCTATCGCTAGTCCCTCCCTGAGGATCACGACCCGCATAGCCACTGCTACCGCGGATTCGCATTGAGCAACTTGCCCACCTTTAACTCTCAGATCTAATATTTCATATTTTGTGTGCAGGTAAAATCTCAATCAAAATTTTGGCGCCGTTGCCGGGGAGGGACAGTAAGTTTTTCTCTTAAAATAAAAAAACTAATTATTCTTTTATTCTTTCTGTTTGCAGGTTTGGAGAACAGGAAAAATAACAGCAGAAGTGGACATATAGCAACTCTGTGCCTCTGCCCTCGAAGGCAGAGCAGCAGAGCCTACTACAGTACCGCGGATCCGCGACAATAGCCGCGGAAACGCGGCCTTAGTAGTGAACTACTAATTGCAATTTCTGCAGGTTGCTACATATTGCAAGATTTCTTTTCTGCTCTGTTCCAATTTGTTCTGTGATAAACCTGTACACTGCTAATTAATCAACAGTAAACTATTTGTTGATAAAGGAAAAAAATTGATTAGACGTTTTCATATTAGGCACGTGTCTTTTCAATTCCTTTATTTTACTGTTGAAGAGTGCTGGAGTAAGGTACGTTCGCATTGCATGTAGAATAGGACTCATCTCTTGGTTGATGCTTTGAGTGAATCTTATTTACATATTTTGTACACTTGCACAAATTTATTCTAAGGGCATAACCCATTAACAAGATAAGGTGGGGATTTAATCACCTTTCCTTGGCCCAAAAAATCATATTCCAAGCACTCACTAACCCAAGCCTAACTAAAAATTAGTAGACGTTGGCCCTAGGGACATCTCGGACTCAATTAGGAGATTATCCTAAGGGGGAACAGTGCTGGAAGTTGACTCTTGCCAAATCAGTGTCTAGGAAGGGGATTGAGGGCCGAAAGCCCGAAGATTGGTGGTTATTTAATTAAGGAACGTCTTTGACGGAAAACCTCCCACCACTCTTGCCCTGACTTGGCTGATTAACTTGTGGTAAAAGTCTACACCCTACCTCCCGTGGACAGTCTAACCAGTTAAGAGTCGTCTAGGTCATAGGTCTACCCTAACTTAGGTTAGAATTTTTCTTTTTTGTTTGTTTATTTGTTTGTTTTCTTTTTCTTTTGTTTGTTTTGTGTGATATGGCCTATAACAACAATTTTTTCAATTTTAATGAGGATCCATATTACACACCAACCTCTTTTTCGAATATTACCAACCCGGCATATCATAACTTTAACCAACCTAGTGTGCTAGATTGGTCTTATCCGAATCATTACATGCCCCAGCCCTAATACTATGAACAAGATTGGAATAATCATCACTACTCTTCACAGAGTCAATAGGGATTCAACACCCCTGAGCCATATGGTCAACCACCTGTTTAACCATTATCTTCGTACACGTCTTTTCCCACATCACCAATGTTTCAATCCTCCAATGATCCATTCAATGGGTTAGAAGAAAAAGTGGATCGGTTGCAAGAGATAATGAATGATCAAATTTTTAGACTTTCAAACATTCTTGAACTTACCAACCAAGTTGATAGGAACCAAGAATCATTCTATCTAGAAGACCTTGATCAAAATTCAATTTCATCACATCAATATGAACTGGACCAATCCCAATCCTTGGACAAATTTGCTAGTTTTAATTTCAATGAGATTGAATTAGATTGTGAATGTGAACCCGATCCCCAACTTTGCGATTCAGTTTCCATCTTCGAATCTATGTTGACTCCAGTATCCTTACCCAATTTGGACCAACTTTCTGAGCCAACATTTATTCCTGTACCCATAGATCATGAAATCACGTCATAGGTTTTTCATGAATCATACTAAATACACAAAGATTCAAGCACTCATGTTCCATAAAGCTCAAAAATAATCATGAAATAAAGTTATGAATAAACAAATAAAGTGTGAGTGTTAAAAAATTATGTAACTAGTATTTTCATGAAAATAGTCAATGAAGCTCAAGATGATCAAAACAAATTATTCATTTTATTTTATTAAACATGAAAATTTATATTTCATATTAAAAACACACTTCTAGTTATATGTATGATTTTATCCAAAGCTAATAATATGCATACATATCCCAAACATAAAAGAATCTATTAAATGTATTTGCATGAAGGTAAAAGACTCACAGGTATACATGTATATTTATTAGATGTGAATGTAAAATATATATACGTGAAGTAAAAACATAAAAATTGGCAAACCATTTATAAATGAGAGAATCATCAAAACTAGCCTATACATGTGCATATAGTGGGTACAAATGAGCATGAAGTGCAAACATATATGAATCAAATGTTGCTCACTATTTGTACATGTATAATACAAGTTTTGATAAAAGCTACATTTAAACTAGTATTTATCACATGAAGTACAAAACAAATGAAAACATGAACATGCTCAAAATATTATATTAAAGGAAAGCATGTAAACTAAACTAAGAGCTTTAGAGATAGTTACTAACACATGAACTATACTCCAAAGCTCCAAAACATGGTGGTTGTCTCACCAAACCTCCTTGATAGCGGTGCATCAAAAGTATGTCCATCAAGTCTATGTGCATCCACCATCAAGGCACTATCCCTCTCACGTCGTGTGAGAGCCCTCACCTACATCAAAATACAAACGTGGGAATTTTGGTACCCATTTTCTTTTGGGTCCTTGGGGTTAGTCTTGTAAAAAACTCAAATATTTTTATGATTAGCAAAATTTAAATTATGTATCCTATCATAACAAAATTTTGCTAAATGGCCTTTGCAGCCACAATGTGTACACTTGTACACCATAGAATGCATATGAGTGTGTTTGTGATCATGACGTGCAACATAAGCATATGCATGATGAGGATGATGTGCATGAACATGTGGAGTTTATTTCTTTGAAAACAAAGAATCCAATCTAGAATGATTAAATGCACATGTGCTCAAAGTAGAGCTCAAACTATTTATTTTATTTTTCAAAAATTTCATCTCATTAGTGGTGGCATGAAAAGCATGATGAGAATGGGAAACATTATTCTTATTCTTTTTTGAAACATTTTATTTTTTTTCACAAAATTTTCTTTTCAAAGAGGTGTTTTCTTGAAAAGAAACTTTTTTTTGTTTTTCCACCAAAACAATTTTATTTTTCAAACTAGTGTTTCCTTCACAAAGATCATTTAATTTGGAAAGCAAGGAAACATTCTCATATTTAAAATTTTTATTTTCTTTGTATAAACATGCAATTTTATTTTTGAAAGAGTCTTTTTCGTTAAGCATGCAATCAAATTTCTTTTTCAAAATTTTATTATCTTTCTTAAGCATGTCATATTTTTCAAGAAGGAGTTGACAAAAAGTGGTGAGCTCATCATATGACATGTCATTATCTTCTACCTCAGATTCGGTAGTTACCTTAAGGGGGTTATCCCCTTGGACCATGTTGCACTTGTTGGAGACGTCACTTCCAACATCCGAATCGCTCCCCGTATAGTATTGATCTTTTTCGCCAAGGGAGGTGAGGGTGTTCCAAGCTACAAAAGCCGAGTCAATGTTAGAAACTCTAGATAAATAACCATCATTTAGGGTTGACTTTGTAGCATGAAGGGCTTTTGCATTAGCCTCAAAATGTTTGCCACCTAAACAATATGAATCTTTAGTGATGGCAAGATAGACATGAATTCCTAAGGCCTTGAGGTACAAGGACATCTTAACCTTCCAAATTTGGATGTTAAGAATGTCAAAAGTGGGTGGTGACATGAAATCCATGGTGTGTACAAAAATAATGTGATTAGCCTAAAAATGAGGATCTTTAACTCTAGGTTGTAAGACCCAAATCAAGAGCACTTGGCTCTGATACCATTAGAAATCACCTAAAGGGGGAGTGAATAGGTGATATGGCTAATCTAGAAACTAAATGCGGAATTAAAAACTATTATGACTTAAATAAAACTAATTAAACAAAACACCAAGTTTAACACAAGAGTGTAGCCGAATTCCCCGTGAAGGGCTCTGGACTAACTCCTCAAGATTCCCGTAGATATGGGTTGAGGTGTTGCGTTGGCTCTCTTGGTTGAAAACTAGTGTTAGCAATTAATCCCCAAGCATATACAATTTAAGCACACAATATATCAAGCATATAAATGTAAAGACAATGTGAGCATGCAAGATATAAACAAGAGACAAAGAGAGAGAGTGAGCAATCGCAAACACAAGGAATTTGTTTCGAAGTTCGAGCACACTTGCTCTACATCCCCGCCTTCGACACTACGAAGGATTTCCATTATAATCTATCCCACCGGATCACTCGGTGCCGCAACACCTACAAGCCCTCGGACTCCCTAGTCCCGTACACACCGCAAGCCCTACAAGCTCGCCGAGGCCGCACCTCAAACAAAGAGTTCGCACCCGAACTCAAAACACCGCGAACACACTGGTCCGCCTCCTTAAAGAACAAAGAAGAACTTTGGTGATCACAACTCTTGATCACCTAAAATCTTCTCACAAAGATACTCCTATAGGATAAATATATCAATGGGTTGCTCAAGTGTTTGTGAGAAAAACAAGGATGGAATCTTTGGTGAAAAACTCAAGAAAAAACTCTTTTAAACACTCTTGATAAAACTCCCCTTTTGATTGGAAGTATTAGCTCTCAATTTAGTGGAGAAAACTCTCTTAATAGAGTAGGAAAACTAGCTCAAAAACTCACTAAAAATCTTGGAGAAAACAGCCCCCAAAAGCCCCAAATTATAGAGCTAGAAAAACTAGTCGTTAGGGTCCAGGTGGCCTGTCGGTCGACCGCCCGGTTGACCGGCCAACGGTCATTTTTCAGACCGTTGAGCTAGCGGTCGACCGGCCAGTTGACCGTGGCTAGGATACAGAGAGCACTGCTCTCTGTCCAGTTGATCGGTCGGTCGACCGGGGCCTTTCCAGAGAGCAGAGCTCTCTGGACAGTCGACCGGGTCAGTCGACCGGCCCTCCTGCTAAACTAGCGTGCACATCTGTGCACGTCAGTCGACCGCCCGGTAGACCGCCTTCAGGCTTCGGTCGACCGGTCAGTCGACCGGCTGAAGCCAGAACAGAAAATTTCTGGGACCTAAAACTTGGTCTTTTTGATTGAAATAAAATCCCATAAATTCACAGAAAATCTATAAAAATAGTTTTACCAATATACTTTGATAAACAAACATGCTTGCACAAAATCAAGACATGTTACAAATAATTTGGACTATTTTTGTAAGTTGGAAATATTGGTTCAAAACAAAATCTGTATTTTTCAAAACTTGATTTTTCTAAAACTAATTTTCCAAACTTCTTCAAATACAAAAACAAGATATTTTAAACTCATTTGAAGCATAGAGTGAATGGATATGATCCACTACACAAACATGGTGAAATATCTATGTTTTTGATAATAAGTACTAAATATGGTTTTGGTTAAAACATGTAAACTAGAATACCAAAAATCAAACCGGTATTTTCCAAAGTAAAAATTCTTTTGTAAAAACAATCTTATCAAGAGTGTGTGTGTGTAATATATACTTGAGCAATCCACCAACTATTCTATCCTTTACATTTTAACTAAAAACAAAATCTTCTAAAAGCAAACCTAGACTCAAGTCTTCATCTTCTTGAAGTCTTCACTTGAAGCCTTCTTGACTTGGTCCAAACACCGTGCTCGCTCCAAAACTTGACTTTAAATCCTTTATTAAAGCTATGCACCTACTAAGATCTTGATCATGAATTTGTCACTAATTAAACACAAGATCATTAGTACTATAACTACATGAGTTGATCATCATCAAAACTAGAGTGATGGGCCATTGGGCCAACATTATGAACAAGAATGGGACAATCACCACCACTTTTCACCAAGTCAGTGGGGATACAACTCTTCCGAATCTTAATATCAACAACCTTACTAACAAACAGCTTCATATGCTCCATACCAAGTCCAACATATAGAAGAAAAATCTTCTTTAGAAAAGAGCTTAGAAGCCTTCCTTTAGTCCACACGACAAGTGCAAATTCAATTGAACTCAATGCTCCCAAACAATTCCCAAATCCAAGATATTTACTCTAATTTTCAATTCCAATCAAAGCAAGAAGAATCTGTTGACTTAGAAAAGAGTATGAAATTCGTGATTCAGTCCCAAAATGTTTATATTTAAATCCAAACGGATTGTCTCCAATCTATCAATAGGCTAGAAGCAAAAGTGAATCATTTGATCAAAATAATTAATGATAGAAATGAGAAAACTCTACCAACACATTTTCAACCATTCCTGATTCTCCTAACCATATTGACAAAGAATTATGATATCTTGAAAATTTAACCAAAATTTAATTTCACCATAAAACTTTGAACTTAATCAATATCAACCCATTGACAAATTGGCAAGTTTTCATTTCAATGAGATTGAGCTTGAAAATGAATGTGACATTGATTCTCAATATTGTGATTCAGTTCCACTTTTTAAATCTATGCTGACTCTGGTACCTTACCCGACTTGGACCAAATTCCGAAGCCAACACTGATTCCTATCCCTATAGAGCTTGAACATGAACCACCTATTTTGGATAGTCGCATTCCATTGCTGGAAAATTAATGTGAACTTGAATTCTATGATCTGTACCAAACTCATGAACCAACCCCTACTCTCGGGCCTGCTTGATTTAAGTTTTATTCCCGAGTCAGTATCGGTTCCATATTCCTTTCATTATTGAGCCCAAATTATCCATTCCACAAAATCACATTCCATTATTGGGCTAAGGTTTAGATCATTATGACCCCATGATGATACCTCAAGATTGGTCATATAACTGGAAAAAATTTCATGCTAGGATCATGCATGATCCTATTTATATTGGGGAGTATAAAAATGTTAATAGGAGAGAGGTCATAAAATATGAGTCCCATGAAAATACATAGTATCTAGATTAGGCAGAAACGTCTGGCCTAATGAGACCACCACCGGAACCACCATCTTGAGGCGACAATTTTCCTTCCCTTTCTCTTTTTTCATATATTATTGCATTTTATTCATACATTGAGGACAATTCTGTTGGCCCGAAGGCCCATCACTCAAGTTTTGATGATGATCAACTAATGTAGTTATAGTACTAATGATTTTGTGTTTAATTAGTGACAGATTCATGATTAAGATCTTTGTAGGTGTGTAGCTTCAACAAAGGATTTAAAGTCAAGTTTTGGAGCTAGCACGGTTTTATCCAAGAGCCATTGGATGGTGTTTGGACCAAGTCAAGAAGACTTTAAGTGAAGACTTCAAGAAGATGAAGACTTGTGTCTAGGTTTGTTTTATAAGATTTTGTTTTTAGATAAAATGTAAAGGATAGAATAGTTGGTGGATTGCTCAAGTATATATATTACACACACACTCTTGATATTATATGTGTTTTCATAAAAGATATTTCATTTTAGAAAAGACTTTTAGTTTGACAAATACTGGTTTGGTTTTTGGTATTCTAGTTTACATGTTTTAACCAAAACTGTATTTAGAGTTTATTATCAAAACATAGATATTTTACCATGTTTCTGTAGTGGATCATATCCATACACTCTATGCTTCAAATAAGTTTAAAATATCTTGTTTTTGTATTTGGAGAAGTTTGGAAAATAAGTTTTGAAAAAATCAATTTTGGAAAATACAGTTTTTCTGTTGAGCTAATATTTCCAAGTTATAAAAATAGTCCAAATTATTTGTAACATGACTTGATTTTGTGCAAGCAAGTTTGTTTATCAAAGTATATTGGTAAAACTATTTTTGTAGATTCTCTGTGATTTTATGGGATTTTATATGAGCCAAAAGACCAAGTTTTAAGTCCCAGATTTCTGTTTTCTGTCTTCAGCCGGTCGATCGACCAGTCGACTGAAGTCTGAAGTTGGTCGATCGGGCGGTCGACTGACGTGCACAGCGTGCATGCCAATGTCTGGCTAGAGGACCGGTCGACCGACCGGTCGACCGTCCAGAGAGCATTGCTCTCTGGAAATGCCTCGATCGACCGACAGAGAGTCTGCTCTCTGTTCTAGAGGCTCGGTCGACCGGCCGGTCGACCGCAGCCCCAACGGTCAGATTTCTGACCGTTGGCGGTCGACTGGGTGGTCGACTGACAGCTTTGATTGGCCCATAACGGCTAGTTTTTGGAGCCCTATAAATTGGGCCATTTGGAGGCTGTTTCCCTAAGATTTTTGGAGAGTTTTTGAGCTAGTTTTTCCTACTCTTTCAAGAGGTTTTTCTCCACAAAATTGAGAGCTAATACTTCCAATCAAAAGGGGAGTTTTTATTAAGAGTGTTAAAAGAGTTTTTTCTTGAGTTTTCCTCCACCACTTCCATCCTTGATTTTCTCACAAGCACTTGAGCAATCCATAGACCTATTCATCCTATAGGAGTGTTGTAGTGAGATTGTTTTTAGGTGATTAATGTGTTGTGATCACCAAAGACTTCTTCTTTGTTCTTTGAGGAAGCGGACAAGTGTGTTCGCGGTGTTTCAAGTTCGGGTGCGAACTCTTTGTTTGAGGTGCGGCCTCGGGGAGCTAGTGGGTCGCGGTGTATACGGGACTGTGAAGTCCGAGAGCTTGTAGGTGTTGTGGCACCGTGTGATCCGGTGGGATCGATTATAGTGGAAATCCTTCATAGTGTTGAAGGCGGGGATATAGAGCAAGTGTGCTTGAACCTTAAAACAAATCCCTTGTGTTTGCAATTGCTCTTTCTCTCTCTTCCTTACTTGTTTATATGTTGCATGCTATTATTGTGCTTATCCTTACATGCTTGATATTCATATTGTATATGCGTGGGATTGTTTGCTAACACTAGTTTTCAACCAAGAGAGCCAACGCGGCACCTCAACTCTTATTTAGAGGAATCTTGAGGAGTTAGTCCAAAGCCCTTCACGGGGAATTTGGCTACACTCTTGTGTTAGACTTGGTGTTTAGTGTAATAAATTTTTAATTCCACATTATTTGTTATTTAGTGACCATTAGATTAGCCATCACCTATTCACCCCCCTCTAGGTAATTTTACATTTGGTATCAGAGCCAAGTGCTCTTAATTTGGGTCTTACAACCTAGAGTTAAAGATCCTCATTTTTTGGCTAATCACAATATTTTGTACACACACCATGGACTTCATGTCACCACCCACTTTTGACATTCTTAACATCCAAATTTGGAAGGTTAAGATGTCCTTGTACTTCAAGGCCTTAGGAATTCATGTTTATTTTGCCATCACTAAAGATTCATATTGTTCTAATGGCAAAAATATTGAGGCTAATATAAAAGCCCTAAATGCTTTGAAGAGTACCCGAAATGATGATTATTTATCTAGGGTTTCTAATATTGATTCGGCTTTTGTAGCATCGAACACCCTCACCTCCCTTGGCGAAAAAGATCAATACTATGCGGGGAGCGACTCGGATGTTGGAAGTGACACTTCCAACGTGTGCTACATGGTCCAAGGGGATAACCCCCTTGAGGTAACTACTGAATCTGAGGTAGAAGATGTTGATATGTCCTATGATGAGCTTGCAACTTTTTGTCAACTTCTTCTTAAAAAATATGACATGATTAATAAAGATAATAAAAATTTGAAAAAGAAATTTGATCGCTTGCTTAAAGAACAAGATTCTTTACAAAATAAATTTGATAATGTTTTAAAAGAAAATGAGTCTTTAAAAATAAAATTGCATGTTTAGAAAAAAAATGAAATTTTGAAAAATGATATTGTTTCCTTGAAGTCTAAATTAAATGATCTTTGTGAAGGAAACACTAAATTGAAAAATAAAATTATTTTGGTGGAAAAACAAAAAGAAGTTTCTTTTAATGAAAATACTTCTTTAAAAAGAAAAATTGTTGAAAAAGAAAAAGAAAATTTTTCTAAAAAGAATAAGAAAAATGATTCTTTATCTCAGCATGCTTTTCATGCCACCACTAATGAGATAAATATTTTGAAAAATAAAATAAATAGTTTAAGCTCTACCTTAAGCACATATGCATTTAACCATTCTAGATTGGAGTCCTTATTTTCAAAGAAACAAACTCCACACATTCATGCACATCCTCCTCATGCATATGCTTATGTTGCACGTCATGATCACACCCACACCCATAAGCATCCTAAGGTGTACAAATGTACACATTGTGGCCGCAAAGGCCATTTAGCAAAATTTCGTTATGATAAGATAAATATTTTAAATTTTGCTAATAAAACTTTTTGGGTTCCTCGCAAAGCTAACCCCTAAGGACCCAAAAGAAAATGGGTACCAAAATCCCCACCTTTAGTTTTTGATGTAGGTGAGGGCTCTCACAAGACGTGAGAGATTTGATGCCTTGATGGTGGATGCACATCGTACGGTACAGAGAAAAGGGTTTTGCGTCGTAAACTTTCCTTGAATCAATTAAAAGATTACAACAAACTAATTCTCCGACTACAAGGAAGGAGAGATGTTGAATCTTGAATCTCCCCTTTGTTTAGTGCTGGGTTCTTCAGGTGGCGATGGAAAGTGAATCTTGTTTTCCGTTGACCGGGTGAACGTCGAGAACTTTGGGGATGTTCTCTCTGGATGGTGGACGGAGTAACACAGCTCTATTGACCAGAAATCTCAAAGAGATGGTAGGCAAAGGTTAACTTGTACACAACAAGTTAGCTGAAGAGTAGGACTCTCTTTCCTTCTCTGTGTCTCTACCTCTATCTCTCTCTGTATGTATCTCTCCTTGTGTGCGTGTCTCTGTCTGTCTTCTCCTTCATAGCAATGGGGTTATTTATAGGGGTTTCAGGGGCGAACGTGCCCCCTAAAAATACTCCACGATGGGGTTAGCTTTCTCATTATGTGGGTGGTGATTGACCCCATAACGAGGGAAGTTATAACTGAGACGAGGGTTTCGACCCACGCCCCTTGGTGTCGCAGTGTTGCTGAGCTGAGACGCGAGTTTTGATTCTCACGCCTTGATGCCGCAGTACTGCTGAGCTGAGACGCGGGTTTCGACCCTCGCGCCTTGACGCTGAGACGCAGGTTTCGACCCTCGCGCCTTGGTGTCATAGTGCAGCTGAGCTGAGATGCGGGTTTTGACCCTCGTGCCTTGATGTCGCATTGCTGCTGAGCTGAGACGCGGGTTTCGACCCTCGCGCCTTGATACTGAGACGCGGGTTTCGACCCTCGCTCCTTAATATCGCAGTACTACTGAGCTGAGATGTGGGTTTCGACCCTCGTGCCTTGATGCTGAGATGCGATTTTCGACCCTCGCACCTTGGTGTCGCAGTGCTGCTGAGCTGAGACGCGAGTTTCGACCCTCGCGCCTTGATGTCGCAGTGCTACTGAGACGCGGGTTTCGACCCTCGCGCCTTGGTACTGCGTGGTGGCCATGATTAGCCCTGCGTCTGGAGTTTGGAACTCTGCTTTGTTGTGGCTTGTCTTTTAGTGATCTTTAGACAGCCTACAGAACCCCCTCTAAAGTTTTCGACATTCCGCAGTTAGCTGGGACGGATTTCGAAATACTTTGGACTCTAGCTGAATTCACCCTTATGACTAGACTGACAATGCTCCGGGCTCGATCTTGTTTGGAGTATGGTCTTCGTGAGTGTACTGTGGAACTCTTTGAAGTCACCAAAATTGATCGTGTTGGTGGCTAGATACACAATCTAAACCTCCCCGATGCTTTAAGTTTGTCGTTGGTGTACATTGAGCCAGGGGTGGACAGTCGTCTACTCGTGCCAGTGTATTGTTGAACTGAATTGCAGAAGCAAGGACTGAATACCAGTTCTGTGCACGCAGGGGTAATAATACTTTAAAGACGCACTTCCAATAGGGGTGCATCTTTTGGGATGAAAACGTGACAGTTACTCCATGAGGCAAACACGACTTTGGCCGGGTTGAAAGGATGCGATCTTTGGAGGGACGCGTCTTTTGGGATGAGGGCACGGCTTTTTCGGACGCAACTCTGGTCGTGTTGAAAGGATGCATCCATCGAAAGGACGCGTCTTTTAGAGATGAAGACGCGACTGTTGGATGCGAATTCGTGCCATGAGTATGTTGCCACATGTCCTGTTGAATTGAGAGGACATCTTCTTTTTGGCGTGCGAACTTCATGCTACATTGAATGCACTGTCCACACGTCAGGCGGTGATTAGGCATCGAGCCAAGCACCGCGTATCTTTGCGAATCACTGTGCCTATAAAAGGCAACAGTCCTTCAAGAGTCATCATTAGACTCTCCTTTGTCTTCATGTGCATCTGTTAGGGTTTGAGAAAGGAGCTTTCTTTGTTCTCGTTTCCTTCATCTAACATCAGATCCATGATCACAATGGCACCAAAGGCTAAGCATACTGCTTCATCTTCAAAGGCGGTCGTCCCTGAGACTCAGAGGGGCGATTCCTTCATGCAGGAAATCCCTCTTTCAGGTATAAAAAGCCATTGGACTTGATTTTCGCCATTAAAGGGTTTACAGAGTTCTTTTAACTCTTAAATCCCACTTGAATAAGAACCGCCAACGTGGGCTTATGCCCATGTTTGATCTTCAGGCGCAGTTTTTTGAGTCGATCAGCAGGGCGCAGGTCTGATGACCTCTGCGTCTTTTATCTGCTCGAATCTGCGTCTGCTTGTTGAACACAAAGCCCCAATGAGCCTTGCGTTTTGAATTTCAATACTTAGAATATTTCTAAGTGTGAAAGATTTAGACACAGATTTCTTATGACTCTTGCGCCTTATGAAATCAGATGCTGGTCCTCATGAATCTTGCGTCTGAGTCCAATACTTAGAAAATTTTTTATAAGTCTTGGACTCTTAAAACGTGGGCTCCATGCTAGCCTCGCGATCTTGGGATCTGGAAGCAGATTTTGATGATCTCCGTGTCTGGGTTGATTTCTGCATTCGAGTTGTAAACACTTAATCATTTTCTTTCAGATTTCTGATCAAGTGTTATTTTCTTTTGCAGCGCGATATTCCTCTAACCTACTCTCCAAAAAGTGTCACTTCGGGCACGTAGGTGGTGCTGACCGCAATCTGACCTTCGTGTTGCAGAGGACTGCTTCCGTAACTACCAACAAGTTGAAGGAGCGAAGGGAGAAGATCTCCAAGGTCGACATGAGGACCTTCTGGGAAATTATGACCGACGCAGAATTTGAGACGGATTCACATCTTCCATTAAAGAAACCCTTCTTCTTCTTTGGGGACAACATTGACTAAGGTGGTTGCATCTTACATGACGGCAATTACAAGTGGCTTCACCAGATAGGGGATTGGAAATTCTTTCTTCCGAATATGGAGAGAATGTGTCCCTTATCCTATCTCCAGCACATGTCTGTCCCCCGGGCAATGGAATGGGAGCTTGCCTGATCTGTCCCCAATGTCTCTCTCGGCATACTGGGCGCCAGGATGGTACACTCTAGCGGACACGAGAAGGAAGTTTTTTTGCTTGTTTCCTGGATTACTCAGGTCTGAGTACCCAGTAGGGGAAACCCCTCAGCTCAGCACTACCTTCATCAATCAATTCATGAAGGTAAGGGGTGATTTTCCAGTTGACTTTCGCCCGCTCGGGTGGGTCCATTCCTCCGACAAGTCCTGGTGGGGCAAGATGGTGGGCTTTGTCCTCGCTGAACTCGGAGGTCTGTTGGAACAAGTGGGATTGCGTCATGTGGTCAGGGCTGTGCAGTATGGCATCCCATCGAGCTTCCACAATTTTTATGGGATCCTGGGGCACTACAACCCTTTGACGGGGACATTCTTCACCCTGGTCGGAGAAATGGGGTTCGCCCTGCATGAACTATATGAAGTTTCGGGCTGGTCATGGAAGATGCCCCCTATGAAGAATATGTTCCCACTTCTGAGGAGCTTCATCTCTTGAGAAAAGAGTGCCCTCAGATATATGAGACCTACTGTGAAGTGTTATGCCACTTTCACATTTGCGGTCAAATAACCTCCTGGAGGACTAGGGTGTTGGAACATGTTTTGATGAAGACATTTATGAAGCATTTCAATTGGAGCTCTAGCACAAGACAAATCAAGAGTTCATCATGATCAAGACTTCCCAAGCAGAGTTGATATGATGTGTTTTGTAATGATTATTTAGCATGTCAAAAGTCTTGATGCACACACATATCATATCCTATTAGTAGACTTGATCACCTATTAGTAGACTTGACCCTTCCTATTAGTAGACTTGACCCTTGCTATCAGCAGACTAGACCCTTCCTATTAGAAGACTAATAAGGTTATTAGCCGACTTATCAGAATGATTAGTCAACTAATACATGTTATTAGTCGACTTATAAAAAATACTAGTCGACTAATATATGGTATAGTCGACTTATAGGTTTCCCTAGTCGACTATCTTTTGTTCTGAAAGATCCCAACTCTTTGTTTGTCCATTAGTCGACTTGACAGACAATATTAGTAGACTAGTAGACCTTGTAGTCGACTAACCCAGTTCTCTTAGTCGACTAATAGTTGATCTAGTCGACTTAAAAGTAAGTTGCAGTCGACTTGATTCAATTATCCAGAAATCTGTCACTTGAACTTATCTTGACCTAGTCGACTAATACCCAAACTTAGTCGACTAACCTTTGGAAAATTGCCTTGTATAGTCGACTAACTCAAAAGGCAAGTCGACTATAGGCAGTTTCTGACTGTTAGACAGTTTTTGTTATCTGGTCTTTTGTGCAACGTTTTCCAACGTTCCAATCATTTGAATTGCACCTATAACTACCCTAACTTACCCTAGTCTGCAGCATATAAGGGTGGTTAATCCAAAGGCCAAATTAGAATCCTAATCTTCAGTTTTCCAAATCAAAATTCTGCCAAACCTGAAAAAACAGTTTTTCCACTTCAATTCTTCACCAAAATTCAATTCCTTTGTGAAGTTCTCTGAAGTTTCTCCTATACTAGACCTTGTCCACGTTCATACACAATACCAAGGCTTATAGGAAAGTGTTGTAATACTCAAAGCAATCATTGTACACGGGTGTCTTCTTAGTGTAGAAGCAGTTGTACAAGGTGAAGTTTGTTCTCTTGGTGTAGAGAGAAGGTGTACACATTTGGCAAAGGGAATTTGTCAAGTGGTGTGCATGGTTGTGATTTTGGGTGTACAAAATCAAGGATAAAGGAAAATCTCAAGTGGGTGGCTTGGGGACTGGATGTAGGTCACGAGGACTGAACCAGGATAAATCTCTCGTGTTTGCGTTTGTCTAAACTTTTCTGAGATTTACTTTTCTTTTTGAAAGTCTATTTATTTGATTAACTATAATATTTCTTTGTTTAGTATTTGTGTTGATTTGGTATTTTAGATCCATAAATGCCAACAGAGAAAGTTTCGCATTTGGCATCATCTCGGGACCAACATAGGGGAGTTAAGCAGATGTCTTGGGCGAGATACCTGTTTAATGGTATAACTGAGAAAGATCACTTAGTGACCATTCTAGCTCCGAGCTCTGACGAAGAAATCGCCGAGAGGATTGATGCTTCTGTGAGTTCTTACACCACAGAGTCAAATGAAGACACTTTCAAACCTGACACGATTTTGAAAGTTTCCATCATCAAGCCTGGGTCCCCATTTCTGACTGGGCATTACTGGCGGGCTTTCTCATGCTGTGGTTGAAGTGCTGTGTAGTACGACACTGCTGCATAAAGTGATTGTTGCCGACGTGGTGTACCCGGCAGTCCTGTTGGCCTATGGTAGGTCCATCGCTCTCCTTCCGATAATGGTGGCCAGAATTCAAAGTGGGTTGCAGACTCTGGTCCAGACTCTGTGTAAAGTGGAGGCCGTCGTCGACTCCCAAGGTAGACCGGATGTTGACTCAGAGGGGAGGCCAAGAGTAAAGACTCCCAACCCCCAGATCGAGCTTCCCTACACGTACCTAATGGCTTGGTACGTTATGCACTGCCCCTCACTGATAACGCCAGTGTCTCAATCCGAGGGGTTTGTCCCTTTTGTGCAGCAGTTGGAGAGCTCGAGCTGGTCCAACTGCTATATGTTCTACGTTCGAAAATGTATTCTGAACGCTTTGAATTATCATCTCAACCGCTGCTTCCCCTAGATTATCGGTGCATCTTATGGGGATAAATTTGCTGACCTTGAAGGTCTGGATGACTTCACGAGGTTGCCATCGGGAGTCTTCTGGTGGCTTATTAATATTCGGCCAGGGTATCTGCTCTTCCGGCAAGGGAACTCAAGCATAATTGAGCCTTATATGCCGAATCATTTCTCCCGACAGTTTGGTTATGACCAACTGTATGTCGGCAACCCTAACGTACAACTCGCCTTCAGTGGGAATTTGTTTGAAGGTGCTCGGGCCTGGTATTACAGTGTGGTCGGAGGGACGAAAGCTCTTTTCAGCTTGCCCTATAAGACGCCAAACTGCTACACAAGCCTTGATTTCTACACTTGGTACTTTCAGGCTAGCAAGATGCCAGGCTACTCAATGGATCGCTCTTGCATTAAGAGCATTAATGCGTCTTATGAAGAGAAATTGGCGTCCAACAAACGCATGAGAGGCATCGATGAATACCAGGCATCTAAGAAAGAGTCCAGAGGGGAGACTAGGGTGGATCCGAGAGCAGCAGCACCTAGGGAGCAGCCTGCTAGAAGCCGTCGACAGGCGGTGCCTAAACGTCCTCAGGGCGCTACCCTTCAGGCAGAGTTTGCCCCGAAGAAGGCCAGGAAAGACTCAGGGGCTGAAACTTCAATGCCCGAGGCCGTCCTCTCCAGTACTGAGGAGCAGAGGGAGGAAGAGGAGGAGGAAGATGAAACCCCTTGTTCGCTCGCGTGGACTACGCAGCAGGGGCCCGCGATTTTAGAAGAAGGGGAGCTTGCTGATGAACCTACTGCAACTGATGAGGCTAACCTGGTGGGAAGGGATGATGTTGAGATTCCAGGGGTCTCAACTTAGCCCGGGTTTCCTTAGCTCAAGAGAGGAGGGATGAAGCGCAACAACCTGGGTCTCCTACTGTACTGATGCCCAGCTCAAGGGTAGTCGATCCCAGTCCCACTACTGGGATACTTGGTGGCAAGGTTTCGATTGCTGAGGCCTTTTGTGTTGCGCTATCGTCTTCATCGTCCGAGGAGGATGAATATGATTCAGGCGATGAAGTCAATTTTCGCGATGAACCCGCTCTTCCAGATCTGAGCAAATTCTCACACATTTCGGAGGAAGAAATACATGGGTGTGACCCAGTGACGGGGTCGCCAATAGCAACAATTGTTGCTGCTGAAGGTACTCTTATTGTCTTGTTGACCCGGTTTTCCTTTTAACTAGGAAAAAGGTTCTGACATTTTCCCCTTAACATTATGCTGCAGGGCTGGCCGTGGACAACGAGGCTACGACTTCGTCCCATATCTAGGAAATGATACAAGAGCTGGCCCAACAGGAGGGCGTTGAGGCTCTTGCTACTGAAATGCCTCAAGAGAGGGCAATCATTGAAGTTGGGGAGACCTCAACCCTACCAGACTTGCCTAGGAGTTCGTCGTCTTTGAATCCTCAGCTTGGTAGGAGAATATTGATGCTTTGAATTTCTTCCTTTTACTGTCATGGCTGACATTTTGGTGATTCGCAGAGAGCGCTGAGGGAGCTCAGGCAGAGGATCTTGCGGCCAGCGTCGACCCAGATGGCAGTACAATTCAGGCCTCGACCGAGGGCTCCGAAGAGGTCAGGTTTGCTGCTACTTCAATCACCGTGGAGGCTGCTACGATGGTAACTGCCCTAGAAGTGCCGGCGACCATCTCAGCTTCTGCTGCACCTACTGTTACCCTACCCCTGCACCGGAGGAATTGATTCCATCCCTCGCCCTGTGATAGAAAGGGGATCTGGGAACACGTCAGCAGAATTCTCCCCAGCCAGTGATATCATGGAAGAACTGACACATCAATGTTGCAATAGTTCTTTGCTTCCATGCGATCATGCATTGACCTCATCCTTTATGGGGGCAGTTCTTTTGAATTTGCCCGAGTGCTTCTCGAAAATTTGATCGAGAATATTGGCCATACTGGAGGTCCTTCGCAGGCTAGGGCATGCCAGCTGCTGGTGGAGCAGTTGAGAAGTGACTTGAAAGAGCTTAAGTCTCTGAAAGATACTGGTTCAGTACAAGAGGCCTGGGAATAGGCTTCTGGCTGCTCAAGAACAAGAGCGGAAGGAGATGGAGGAACGAATAGCTAAAGAGAACCGCCATCTCCAACATTTTCAGGCTGACCATCAAAGGCTGATTGGCGATTCAAGGGAATCTGAACTCGTCATGCAGAGCGTAGAGCAGGTTATTATCAGTGCTCGGGCCACCATAGCTAAGGCAGAGGCCCTGAATGCAATCAATGAGCAGAAGCTTGCCACTGCCAAGAAGAAGCTGGAAGAGTTAGAAGCTGCCAAGACGCGGGTTGAAGAAAGCCTCTCCATTCATTCCTCCAGATTGAAATCTCTACAAATGCAGCTGGCTGCGAAGAAATTCTTATCTAAGGAGGAGTTGCGGGTTCAAGCTCTCATGGAGGCTGAGAAAGCGCGTCAGCACGAGATACATCGCCTCCGAGAACAAATTCGTTCTTTGGCTAATCAAGATTATTAGCCTCCTCTTTTTTTTTTGTAAAGAAAAGAAGGACACTCTACTCATCAAGAGTATTTGTATTACTTTTATTATTTTTGGCTCAAATAATAAAAGTCTTTGAAATTTTGCTCCATCTTCTTTGTTGCACTGTGGATGAATCCAACTTCTTAGTCGTAGTCTTTGGTTGTGATCCTTAACTGACTATGAAAAATAAACTCAGGCTGAACTAAGTTTTTTTTTTTGCAAAACGCAGCTCTGATTTGTAGGGGAGACGCAGTTCTGAGAAACGCGACTCTGACCTACAAATTGAGATGCAGTTCAATCTTGTGCGAAGGATGCGGCTTTGGTTATGAAGGACGCGGCTCCCTGGACGCCGCCCTTAACTCTACCCAAATGCAGAATTCAGGATGCAGTGAGGACGTAGTTTTATGCTCTTCAAAAACTGACGCATGGATATGAGGACGCGACACTGTCTTAGTGGAGACGCGTCTTTAGATCTTGACTCAGTGCAAACTCAAATTATATTGAGTTTATGACTGGAGCACGATTGTCATCTTGCAATGTAGACGCAGCTCCAGGATACCTGTGATACCTGTGAATGACATAGGCCTTCTCTGTTGTAGACACAAGTCTCAGGACGCAGCTTTTCAATTTTATGTGATTTCAAAGCGCAACCTCAGAATGGGCCCCTTTTGCTGAGGGGACGCAGCTTTGAATCACTTCGAGAGACGCGGTCACAGTTCTCTTGACTGGAATGAAGAAGGACGCCGTTTTTGAATTCGCAAAGGGACGCCAGTTCCTGGACGTGGCTCTTGGGCCTGCGTTTGGTGCAACTTCCCAGGCGTTACATGCAGCTTGTCATAAAGATTTCGTTGGATCTTTAAATGTCAAGTCGACGTTGACGATTGGGGACTCGCATCATCTAATGTTTCCCGAAGCGGCAGTCCATGCGTCAACCCTTCATTGATTTAGGCATTAATGCCTTTAAATGCCAAATCGGCGCTGGCAGTTGGAGACTCGCGTCTTCGATGCTTCCCGAAGCGACAATCCACGCGTTAGCTCTCTATTGGGCTTTGACATTCGTGCGGGAATTAGGCTGACGGTTCTGATTAGCGAGCCATTAATTATGGGCTTTATGGTTTGCCTATAAATAGGCTTCACCCCCTGCTGTCACTTAGACTATTTTCCCTCGAGAGTGAGCGCTCTGAGGGATTCCAGCTTCTCCCTTTGAGGACTTTATCTGGGATTTACCCCCATGGACGACGACGACCCAAAGCTTCCACGCTTTGCTTTAATCTCTCCAGAAGATTATCACTATCAAGTGATTTCAAGATCAAAAAGCGTCTCCCTGAGCACCTTTTATGTCCGTACCTTGATGCAGAAAGTTCAACCCTTAATGGGTGTTTCTGCGGGTATGACTTTCTGGTTTGTCATGAAATTTTCAGTCCTTACTGGGTTTTAGTTTTGCTATCTCTTAAAGAGATTCATCTTCTTGACCTTCTCCTAAAGTCTGGTTGGTGCGCCCACCTTTTGGAAGTTGCGTCATTTAGAAAACCCTGACTCGAAATTCTCTGGACGGGAGCATAATAGACTTTTGCACCAGGATCGCGAGCTTTACATACAGAGCTCGCGTCTGAGGCTGTTGACTTAGAAGAATTTCAACATAGATCGAAGGTTTCAGACCTGAATTTAGCAACCCCTGTTTATCAAACAGGGAGATGGCAATTTTTGCGTCTGATTCTCTTCACTGGTGGAAAACTAGACTGCGTTCTGTGTGTATCATAACTTTGATTGCGTCTGTTTCTGTTGCCGCATAATTTTGATTTGCTACGCGGGTCACCCTGCGTCTGAAGCTTTCAGCAATAGCTACGTTTGTCACTTAGCTTTGCTATTGAAGTATACTGAGCTTCTAATCTTCTATTTTTTTGCTTCTCGCAGGTAGACTTAATCATCCTTTTCATATTTGCTGGGCCCCTGGGAGAATATTTCGGCCAGCGAACTTGTTCGGTGGTCGACCACTGGAGAAGAAGTCATGGCTCCTGTTCTCGGGAGACGAGGATCCGACACCTGCCAAGATCTCTTTAGATTCAATGCACCGGTCATGCTTCTTGGCATGGCATGGTCAGAGTGAGTATGGCGGTGGATATGGTGGTGGGTATGGTCTTGGATTCTCCCTTAACCTACCCCAGGAGTGGCATCGATGAAAGCTCCATGCTCATTGGATGACTTTCTGGTGGTGGAGATGTTCATCAACGAAGGATCATACCCCCCACTTCGGATGGTCAGGTGGAATCCGAAGATTCTGCTGCCTTTTGACCTCAAGAAACACCATTGTTCTTGGTCAACGATGGGCTCTTTCAATGTTTACATCATGCATCAGCTTCCGATCATCACCACAGTGTTCAGTTCTACTTTAGCGCCCTTCCAAACATCTTGTACTTGGAGTTGTGAGCAGCTTCAAGGAGTGAGTGCTACCTTTAAGAGAAAGAAGGACTTCTTTGTACTCCTTTATTGTAACACTCTATCTTATTGTATAAGAGAGCGTTTTGTATCACTTTCATATGCCTGGATATAAATAAAAGCGACACTTTTCTTTTTGTCTCCTTCTATTGTCTTGAACTCCTTTTCTTTTTTTTAAAACAAAAGTCCGACAAATAGAAGTAAAGAATCTTTGACTTGTCAAAACTATGATAATAATCTTAACGAGTCAAATTTTGTAGGGAGAGATCCTATTTCAGGAACTCAACAATGCTGTCAGAAGTGTGATATTAACTTGACAAGGGATAAGATAACTCTTGTGGACCTACCACTTTTTAAAGGAAAGTGATAGGTGAAATTTGTACCCCAAGGGAAGATAAGCCTTTATCAGAGGTTTGGGATTAACTTGATTAAGATCAGCTGGAGAGTTAATGAAAATACTGTTAACGGTGTAACGTTAACCTAACAATGTTTTTAGGTAGACTTGTTGTTCTGCTGAGGAGAATAACAAGTGAGACTAGAATCGCGGGGGATCTAGGAAAGTTTTTACCGTTAGAGGTGTGATTTAACTTAACGGGTTGAATGTAGTCTTGTTAGAAGTGTGATGTTAACTTGATAAGGATGTGAGTCAGAGGTGTGATATTAACTTGACTTAAAGGCACTTCAGTTTTATTTGGGAAAACTGAAAGAGTCACTGTCATAGGTGTGATGTTTAACTTGGCAGTGAGGGTAATGCTAGAGGTGTAATTTTGAACTTGGCATTGGTCATCTCGACTTTGACAAGGAAGTCCAAGGGAAAGTCATGGCCATAAGTGTATTATTTAACTTAGCAATAACCTGGATGCTAGAGGTGTAGTGTTAAACTTAGCATCATTCATTTCAGCTTCGATCTGGAAGTCTGAGGAAAGATGACTGTCAGAGGTATAATATTGAACTTGGCAGCAACTTGATTACTATTTAGAAGTGTAATGTTAAATTTTAACAGTAATTTGTCAGAGGTGTGGTATTAACTTGATAGTAATTGACTCATGATAAGAGCAATTTGAGGGCCTGTCATTCTATTGATGAGAACTGACAAGTGAAGTTTGAAGTGCCAGAGGTATAGTGTTAACGTAGCAATGATTGTATTTTGTAGACCTACCATTCTGTGTTTGACAATTAGTAGGGGATTTTGGAGGAAAGAGTGGAACTAAGTCCACTTAGGATTTTTAGCAAACCCTCAGCTGTCAACGGATTTGAGGTACCTTTACCAACTACCGTTTGAGTTGGGCTAGCCATGCTATTACCCTCCGCATAGTGAGTTGTTAAAGACTCTTGTTGGGCTTAGAAGCCAACATTTTCCTCTATCCTTAGCCGTCAGAGGCGTCAGATGTTAGTGAAGATGGGAACATTAGAACTTAAGTCTCATCTTTTGTCTCTTTTACATCATGCATCATGGTGCTATCAATGCGCAATTAGCTTGCCACTGATCTATCGTGATGAAACATAATGAAGGAAAGAAACTTTTCTTATTTTGATCAGAGGTGTACTTTTAACTTGATCAGCGGAGGAGTACTATTAAGGATAGTACTACTTTAGGAACCTGCCATTGATCGGCATCATGAGTGTATCACCATTTGAGGTTATGAGGCAATATGATCCATTTGAGTAGACTGACTCTACGACAAATGGTCCTTCCCATTTGGGCTGGAATTTTCCTTTTGTCTTATGTGTCATCACCATGGGTCTTCTGACGGCTAAGACAAGGTCGCCTTTCTTGAAAGTTTGCACTTTAACTTTCTTGTTGAAGGCTTTGGTAATTCGAGCTTGGTAAAGCTTGATTTGTTGTTGGGCCCACAGACGTTTATCATCTAAGGCTTCCAATTCTTGGAGTCACTGTCGATACTTCTCCTCATTTGTCATCTCTGCTGTCAAGGCGACGCGTAGAGATGAAATTTGGATTTCCAGTGGAAGCACGGCTTCGCACCCATATACCAAAGAAAATGGCGTAGCTTTAGTTGGGGTTCGCACAATTGTGCGATAGGCCCATAAGCATTTACCTAGCTTGTCGTCCCAGTCATGCTGACTTTTCGAGACGAATTTCTTGAGAAGCTTGCCAATGGTCTTGTTTAAAGCTTTCTGCGAGACCATTAGCGGCGGGGTAGTATGCCGTTGAGGACACACTCTGGATTCTGAACTTAGTGCAGAACCTTTGGAAATCCTGATTGCTGAACTGGGGTCCATTGTCGTGGACGATTCGCTGAGGTACCCCAAAATGGTAAATGACGTGATGTTTAATGAACTTGATCACGTCAGATGACTTTACCTCCTTCAAAGGAACAGCCTCAGGCCATTTGGAGAAGTAATCAGTTATGGCTAAGATAAACCGATGTCCCTTTGATGATGGTGGGCTGATGGGGCCAACTACATCCGTCCCCCACATTTCAAATGGCCAGGTAGAGGTCTTAGAGTGAAGGTACCCTGGTGCTTGATGGATGAAATTGCCATGTACTTGGCAGGCGTGATATCTTTTGGCATAAGTGATAGCGTCAGCAATCATCTTGGGCCAATAGTATCCCAACCTTTGGAGTCGATATGCTAGTTTTGGGCCAGGTTGATGGGCTCTACACATACCGTCATGGGCTTCTTTCAATACTTCCTGTGCCTCTTTTTGCAAAAGGCAGTGAAGCAATATCAATCCCGTCATGCGATCGATGATACAATGTTCGCGTAATCGCATTATAGTAGAATTTAGGGGCTTTCCTTCGAATGGCAGCCGCTTCTTTGGTATCCTCAGGCAGGATGCCATACAAGACACAATCTATGTAGGGGAATAGCCAGTCTCTAGGCTCTAGACTGGTTGACGACTCCAGCGCTTCTTTGCCTTGACAACCTCCTGTTAGCTCCGGGTAGTCCTCATGAACAATTCTCGGGCAATACAGGTCGTGGCTATGGACAAATATCTTCTCTACTGTTCTAGTCGGAAGAGCTAAGGAGGCAGTGAGGGACGCCAGTGCATCTGCATGCGCATTTTGCTTGCGTGATACATGATCGATGTAGAAGTTTGCGAACCTTTCGGCCATGTGGGCAGTTGCGTTGTAATAGGGTACTAAATCTTCATATCTGACTTCGTACTCCTCGCGAACTTGGCTGACGATGAGTTTAGAGTCACCGTATGCCTCGAGATTTTTAATGCCAATCTCATCAGCGAGTTGCATCCCAATCAAGAGGGCATTATACTCCGCTACATTGTTGGAACAAGGCTTGGTTAATGAGACGGCTCGAGGAATCACATAGTCCTGTGGAGAGACAAGTACTACTCCTACACCCGCTATTATATGTCCTTTTGGGCTCGTTCTCGATGCATCGTCAAAGAAAAGTTGCCACACTTGTCTTTTAAATGATGTCTGGGTCAGGCAGACTTCCGTAACCTCATCTGGTTTGACTGCCCTCGGATCTGGATGCTCAGCTAGGAAATCTGCCACCGCTTGTCCCTTTACGGCTTGTTGCGGTAAAAAGTGCATTTCATATTGAGATAGCAATATAGCCTATTTTGCCAGCCGGCGTTCAATGATGAAGGCTTTGTCATGAGTAACCTCAAGGGGTTGATTTTTGATATGACATTTATAGTTTGACCTACCAGATAGTGTCACATTTTTTGAATAGCAAACACCAATGCCAAACATTCCTTCTCGATCGGGTTGTACAGATGTTCAGCTCCGATCATTTTCTACTCAAATAGTAGATTGCTTGCTCTCATCCTTGATCATCATTCTGAGCTAGTAGAGCTACTAAAGAATGATCCATCGCTCGGACGTACATCAAGAAAGGTTTTTCGGATACCAGAGCTGTAAGGACTGGTGGTTGTGTGAGGTATTATTTAATTTCCTCAAATGCTTGTTGGCAAGCGTTATCCCAAATGAATGAAACACCCTTCTTCATTAATTTGGTTAAAGGTTGGCATCTTTCGGAGAGATTTGAAATAAACCTGCGGATGTACGCCAATCGTCCTTGCAATCCCTTGAGCTCCTTGAGGTTTCTCAGAGGTTGCATCTCCTGGATAGCGTGAACATTTTCTGGATCCAAATGAATTCTGGTGAAAGTTACAACAAATCCTAGGAACTTGCCACTGGCTACCCCCAGGAAGGACTTGGTGGGGTTCATCTTCAATTGATGGGCCCACATGATGTCGAAGACAACCTTTAAATCGGTTATATTATCACCTTTAGAGCGGCTTTTTACTGCGATGTCATCAACATAGCATTCTACTGTTTTACGCATATGCTGATGGAAAATAGCATTCATGGCCCTTTGATATGTCACCCCTGCATCCTTTAGTCCGAAGGGTATGACGGTATAGCAGTATACCCCCAATGGTGTCCTGAAAGAGGTATGTTTTTCGTCGTCAGGATACATTTTGATTTGATTGTACCCTGAAAATCCATCCATGAAGGACATTCGCTCAAATCCACATGTATTGTCAATCAGTGATTGGAAGTGAGAATTCGTCCTTGGGACAGGCCTCATTTAGATCACGAAAATCAATGCAGATTCAGATCTTTCCGTTCTTTTTAGCAACGGGAACTACGTTGGCAACCCAGTCGAGATGTTGTTCTTCCCTAATGAAGCCAGAGTCAATAAGCTTTCTGACTTCTGATTGAATTGCCTCCATTATTTCTGGATGGAACCGTCGATGTTGTTGTTTGACGGGCTTTACGTCCGTATTGATGTTGAGGCGGTGCATAGCCACTCGAGGATCAAGTCCAGGCATGTCCTCATAATTCCAAGCGAAGACATCAATATACTCTTGTACAAGAGATATCAGATCCTTTTTCTCAGAAGGTGACAGGCCATCGCTTATAAAGATGGGCTTAGGATTAGCCTCATCCCCTAGATTGATTTGGACAACCTTATCTTCTGTGGATGGCTCACGCTGTTCAAAGCGGGTATCCCAAAGATTGTTTAAGTGTTGGATCCAAGGATCTGTATCGGATTGAATCATTTCTTCATCTCTGTCTTCCGGGTGGCTTGTTGAAACCATATTCACTGAAAGTTCTCTAAAGATGTCGCCGACACTAACATCTGACTCCCATGAGGACGTGACCGATGAGTAATCATGGCCCACTGACTCTCTAGAGTCAGAGGCTGATGGGACCGGAGTTGATACATACCCCAACCCCCGGCGAGTCCGGTGATAATAATCAGGGGTTTTCCCTTTTAGTACAAAAGATTGAAGTAGAGTTCTCCTTCCTTTGCTGAAGTTCAACCCTGGACCAATTGTTAGATCATACCACATGCTTTTCATCATTCTGAGTGTCCTTGGCTCTTAATGACGGAACTGAGGGGGTTCTTCTTTGCTTTTTGATTCTTCACGGGACTTTAGTTCGGACGTAATTCGCCCAACAAGAATTGGTTTTTGGCCTTTCCGTCTTGCTAGAACCATGAATATGGATTCTTGCACATTACCGGCATCTCGATATGTTTTGAAGGATGATTTCACTGGTACATGCAATGATGTCAAAGTATCCATTGCTGACCAGAAATCATCATTCACTTCGGTACTAGTATCTGACGGCATTGAATCAGAAGCAAACACAAAGAAATACGCCAAATCTAAGTCTTCATTAATATACCATCCGCCTACATCATCGGTGGTATTATCAACATCGAGCTTATTAATACTCGTTACAAGTGGATCTAGCTCCCACATGCATTCGTCTTTTTCTGGCTCGGTGTTGGCTTCATTACCAGAGTCTAGCTCCTCTGGTGGTGGGATTTCACCTGTTTACACAGAGTCCTAATATAGGAGAGAATTTGTGAAATAATTCTTGACGCCCTTGAACGGATGCCTTTCGGCAATCAACGTTCGCACGACTCCACTTCCGTCAATGTATTTCATGACTTGGTGGAGAGTGGAGGGAACGATAGAATTACAATTAATCCATGGTCATCCCAGCAGCAAACTATAGGAAGTGTCAGCATCGATGACATAGCATGTCACTTCCGACCTTAGGTCCCCGATCTGGCATTTGAGCTTGATCTTCCCCATTGGACGGGTTTCATTGGCATTGAACCCATAAATGGTTGTCTGGGTAGCTCTCAAACAATGAGTAGGAATCCCCAGATGCTGCATGACCCGGCGAGGCATAATGCTCAATGCGGACCCTGGATCCACCTGAATACGGTTCACCTCAGATGATCCAATATACCCTGTGAAATACAGGGGTCGATCATGTTTCCCTTTAACCTGCATATCATCTGCCATGAAGGTGATGCAGGGAGCATTTTGGGAGGCATGGAGGCAATCCTCTACATCTTCCTCCTTTGGTCCAATCAGCACCTGGGTCATGAAAACCTCAGCATTAGCCAAGGCCTCTTGCAGAGCTTCCCTGGTTGACTTTGATAGACTGAGGAGCTCATAAAGAGTAATCCGGGCCGGGATGTTGGCCAGTTGAGCCAGGACATCAAAACGGTAAGGTGCTGTGGATCCTTCCACTATGTCTTTCAAAAGAACTCTAGAATAACGAAGCTCTTTCTGTTTCTCCACTAGTTGTTTTGTGGAGGGCTTGGCTGGCTCTGTAGCGGGTCTTGGAGGATTTATCGCCATTTCGTCATACTTTTTCAAATATGACTGCCCCGAACGGGTTTCTACCACAAGTTGACTTGGTTCTGTGGCCAGAACTATTGTTTCCTCTTCTGAATCGGTCAGTGAGGGAACATCAGTCTCCGCTTCCCGAGAAGAGTCACATACCACATTACAGGATGTAGCTTTTGCCTTGCCTTTGGACTTTCTGTTGGTCACAGTAGTCCATTGCTGGCCATCAACAAGGTCAGGACAAACCCACATGACCTCCCCTCGAGGTGTGAGGACAGGTACCAGGCCTTTCTCTTGCTGCTGGTGAGGGTCTGTGTTAACCACTCTTGGCTCTCCTCTTGGGACAGGGACCACTCTAGACGGTGCTAGAGATTGTCTTCCAAATTGAAGAAATGACGTTATATTAGCCGTTACCTTCTTCTACTCTGGGCGGAGTTTTAATACCTCTGCGTCAATCAGAGCCTGAAGGATGTCCTTTGAAGACGTAACAGCTCTTAGTGGGGTGTCCCAACATCCTGTGACACAAGCAGTAGTTGGGACTATCAGTTTTACCGACTTCTTGGGGCGCCTAGCTTCAAGAAGCTTCAGTCTATTGCTCTTGTTAAGTAATTTGAAGAGCGAGTCGACATGTTCATCCTTGAAGGAATACTGCTTGCTGGCGCGTGGTTGGCTTGAAGAGCCTCTTCCTTTAACCGGTTGAGGTTTGACAGGAGATTTGGTCTCTGTCGCCAAGTTATCCTTCCGTTTTCCTTTAAGGGATGTGTCTAGCGCACGCCTCGTTAACCTCTCAGGTCTAAGTTTATTTTCTTCTGCCCTGACCTGGGCGACAATTTCTTCAGCCTATTCACCTTGTTGGATCAATTGTTTCCAGGTGCGGCTTTCAACGACTCCTATTTGGGTGAGGAGCGAAGTTTGGAGGTTGTGGCGGTATGTTTCCACCAGGGTGACCTGGGTCATACCGCTCAGACATCGGAGTGCTACATTCCGAAACCTTATCACAAAAGATTTAACGGACTCTCCCTTTCGCTGTTTGGTAGCCAAAAGGGTAGGCATGATGACTTTCGAGTCATCTTCAAAGAAGCGCGTTAAGAAGAGCTTCTCCAAGTCGCCCCAATTCTTGATGGAGCCCTCTGGGAGCTTCATGAACCATTCAAAGGCGAGCCCTTTCAAGGTGCCGATGAACAAACGTGCCAAGATGGCATCGTTATCTACCACGTTCCCTGTTTGGGATTTAAAGTAGTAGATATGTTGGTTCGGTGAACCATTCCCATCGAATGCTTGGAGGGTTGGAGGCTTGAACTTGGGGGGGTATGGAACTAGGTCTTACTCGGCCGGATAAGGCCGGACCACTCCTGGTTCTTGGAGGCCTTTCAGGCTAGTAAGGGCCTCAAGGCGTTATTCCAATTGATTCATTCTTCTAGAATGAACCTTTTTCTGGTCTCGGTCATCTTTTCCTTGCGACGAGGATTCGGACGAACCCAAAGTAGGCTGCTCTTTCTCCTCAAGATGTACAGAAGATGAGCTTTCTCCCTCTTTTCGTTTGCCTTAGACTTTTTAGAGGAGGCTTTGTCAGCTGACTTCCTCTTGTCTTCAAGCAACTGTGCAAGCATATGCTTGAGAGAGTCGATAGATTCCTACTGAGCACGAATCATCTTGAACTGCTCCTTTTGGACCTGGGCTTGCTGCTCCAGACGCCTAGCTGTCTCCTCGAGAGTGCTTGTCATGTATATGAAGGCCCCCTTCTCCATAGAAGAGTTTAAGGACTGAGACTCTGTAATAGCAGAATGCGAGTCATTCACCTCAATGTCCCGGGCTAGGGCATTATAGTCAATCAGGGGAATTGCCCCGGTCCGGGTGCGGGTCAATCGGTACACTCCTTCCGGTTCAATGCCAGACTCATCGGAGCTGACTGCAGGTTATTTTCCCTGCTCCTGCTCGCCATGTTTACAGTGAGCTTGGGATAATCAATGTCAAAGAAGACCCTCCTCTTGTGGGAACGACTTCTTTTAGCTTATCGGGGAATCAGGGTCAGCTGTCTAACTAGAGACTGCTAGTTTACACCTGAACTGTAACGGCACTCAGAGAGTATTGTGATAAGCCGTTCACAGCAACACGAGGAAGTGATTTGACTAGTACTTCTCTTCTAAGTTAAATAATCTCTCAAATCCGTGGGAGGAGGATCAAAGAGATTAGACTCGCAATGTCGAGGGCGGGAGGTATCCTTGCGCTGCACAGCTTGGACGCAGGGTTCAGAGACGCGGTTCTCGCGTCGTGGCTTCAGGACGCGCGTCTGGCATCTCTGCTGATAAGAGACGCGACTATCGCGTTGCTGATTATTGCGTCGGGACAGAGACACTTGAGAGATGCAGGCCTGCTAGGCCCCATGCCTAGAGGCACGTGCCTCTTGTACTTGATAAGGTGCGCAAGTTTCGCTTTGGCGTCTGGGGAGTGGGGCTTCAGAGGAGCTAACTTGGTAAACCTTACGTTTGGGCTGCCAAACGCAGACTTCGCGTGCTAGAGGAGGTACAACAGAGACGCTGATTTTAACCTTGCATCCTGCCTCAGTTGGATGATCAATTGTTGCAACTTGTAGTTGACGCGCACGCCTTCTCTCTCGCCGTTCAGCGTTCCGGTTCCATCGTGGAGGTTGAGAGAAACCAACGACGACCTGGTGCTGAGGAAGAGGGTGGATTGGCTGGACACCAGAGAATTTCACCACGCTGGTCTCCTGAGAGATGTTGGCGCGGGTGTCACGCATGGCGTGATTGGCCTCGACAACCCTCACAGCAACTGCATCTGAAAAAGTTCAGAGCGAATTTTGGGACAAATCCCCATAGAGACCCTGCAGTAGGCGTGGGCCTTTGGGCTCTTGGAGCCGGAAGAGAGGAACTCTTCATACTTTGCCTGGTCAAATTCTACGACGAGCAATTCGACCATTTTTCCCTTGTAGAGGACGTCACCTTGTGCCACCACTTGCTCTTTAGTAACGAAAGCCCCACTCCCCAGCGGAGTCGCCATCTCTTGTACGGTACAGAGAAAAGGGTTTTGCGTCGTAAAATTTTCTTAAATCAATTGAAAGATTACAACAAACTAATGCTCCGACTACAAGGGAGGGGAGATGTTGAATCTTGAATTTCCCCTTTGTTTAGTGTTGGGTTCTTCAGGTGGCGATGGAAAGTGAATCTTGTTTTTTGTTGATCGGGTGAACGTCGAGAACTTTTGGAGATCTTCTCTCTGGATGGTGGACGGAGTAATACAGCTCTGTCGACTAGAAATCTCAAAGAGATGGTAGGCAAAGGTTAACTTGTACACAGCAAGTTAGCTGAAGAGTTGGACTCTCTTTCTTTCTCTGTGTCTCTACCTCTGTCTCTCTCTGTATGTATCTCTCCTTGTGTGCATGTCTCTGTCTGTCTTCTCCTTCATAGCAACGGGGCTATTTATAGGGGTTTCAGGGGCGAACGTGCCCCTTAAAAACACTCCACGATGGGGGTTAACTTCCTCATTATGTTGGTGGTGATTGACCCCATAACGAGGGAAGTTATAACTGAGACGCGGGTTTCGACCCACGCGCCTTGGTGTCGTAGTGTTGCTGAGCTGAGACGCGGGTTTCGATTCTCGTGCCTTGATGTCGCAGTGCTACTGAGCTGAGACGCGGGTTTCGACCCTCGCGCCTTGACGCTGAGACGCGGGTTTCGACCCTCGTGCCTTGGTGTCGCAGTGCTGCTGAGCTGAGACGCGTGTTTCGACCCTCGCGCCTTGATGTCGCAGTGCTGCTGAGCTGAGATGCGGGTTTCGACCCTCGCGCCTTGATGCTGAGATGCGGGTTTCGACCCTCGCACCTTGATATCGCAGTGCTGCTGAGCTGAGACGCGGATTTCAACCCTCGCGCCTTGATGCTGAGACGCGGGTTTCGACCCTCACGCCTTGGTGTCGCAGTGCTGCTGAGCTGAGACGCGGGTTTCGACCCTCGCGCCTTGATGTTGTAGTTCTGCTGAGAGGCAGGTTTCGACCCTCGCGCCTTGGTACTGCGGTGGTGGCCTTGCGTCTGGAGTTTGAAACTCTGCTTTTTGGTGGCTTGTCTTTTAGTGATCTTTAGACAGCCTACACACATGGACTTGATGGACACACATTTGATGCATCACTATCAAGGAGGTTTGGTGGGACAACCTCCATGTTTGGAGATTTAGAGCTTAGTTATTTAGTTTGGTAACTATCTTTAAACTCCTAATTTATTTACATGTTTTACTATTTCATATATCATATTTTTAGCATGTTCATGTTTTATGTTTGTGTGCTTCATGTGGTAAATACATGATTAGATGTAGTATTTGTCAAAACTCATCTTTATACATGTACAAATAATGAGATACAAATTGATTCATATATGTTTGTACTTCATTGTTCATTTGTACTCACTATATACACATGTATAGGCTAGTTTTGATGATTCTTTCTTCTATACATGTCTTGCCTATTTTTATGACTTGCTTCATGTATATGTATTTTGCATTCAAATCTAATAAATATAAATGTATACCCGTGAATCTCTTGCCTTCATGCAAATATTATTAATAGACTCTTTTTATGTTTGGGATATGTATGTATATTGTTAGCTTTGAATAAATCGTACATATACCATGAAGTTTATTGTTTTAATGAAAAATGAATTTTTCATGTTTTGTTAAAAATAAGATTCATGATTATTTTGAGCTTCGTTGCTTAATTTCATGAAAATGCTTTATACATAATTGTTGAACACTCTCACTTTATTTGTTTTGTAATGACTTTGTTTCATGAACATTTTTATGAGCCTTATAGATTTTGAGTGTCAAATCTTGTGTATTTGGTATGATTCATGAAAATCATATGTTTTGATTTTTTTGAAGGATCTTTAACTAGTTTTTCAAAAATTAATTTAACTAGTTATTTATTCTTCAAATTAGTAGTTTATGAGATATACACTTGATCTTATTGTTTCAATTGGTATCATTAAATCTTTTCAGTTGGTATCAATGTTAATATTTTTGTATATACTCATACTTTGTTTGCTGTGTATGTATGCTTCATTTCAAACAATATCAATTCCTATTGGTGTTCTCCTTTTCATACATATATATGATATTTTTGTGCTTGAGTTAAAATTGATTTACATATTTAAAGCACAAAGTTTGTTTATGCTAAGCTTAATTCAAATCGTGTTAATAAGCTTAGGCATAGTTTTTAAATTGGTATCAATATGTTTGATCATTATTTTCAAAATTGGTATCAAAATTAAAAATTTATATTGTTTATTTACAATTGATATCTTAAAAAAATTGACTTTATAAAGATATCTCAAAATTTTGTTTTATTGTGTAAAATTCAAAATTTTATTTGACTAAAAAAATCAACATTTTTTATTTGTATTGCCTATATGCAAGGAGAGATTAACATCTCTTCTACATATAGATTCGTGATGAGTGTATCTTGTATTGAGGAGCTTGATAACTCTTCTTTATGTAGTACACGTGTACAGGGGGAGCTTCACATCTCTTCTTATGGATTGCATATTTTACGTTATGTGAATTAGGGCTTATCATCCCTCTTTCATGTAATGTATATATGTAGGGAAGCTTCACATCTTCCTCTTCATGAATGTATATCACATATACCATTTATTGATTGATTTATGTTTACCCTTGGTTCCTTATTTCGGACAAAAAGGGGGGAGAAAAATTTGTTTGTTTTGTTTTAACCCCTTTGTTGATGATTGACAAAAAGGGGGAGAAGTATTTGAGAGTTTTTGATAATATATACATGTTCTCCTTGCTTTATTCATAAAGGGGGAGTAGTTTTTATGTTTATGCATATATGTTTTGTTTTGCAAATAGGAGAAAAAGAATTTGATTTGTTTATGCTTGATTGGCATGTTTATCTCCATACATTTGCATACATGTTTATGTGCCTCATTTCTATATTTATTGTTTATTTGGTATGCATGAGTTAAGGGGGAGCCTCTTTGAAGCTTTACTTTAATTCATGCATATATAACTTCATGAGTTTTATCATCATTAAAAAGGGGGAGATTGTTGGCCCAAAGGCCCATCACTCAAGTTTTGATGATGTTCAACTTATGTAGTTATATTACTAATGATCTTGTATTTAATTAGTGACAGAATCATGATCAAGATCTTAGTAGGTGTGTAGCTTCAACAAAGGATTTAAAGTCAAGTTTTAGAGCTAGCACGGTTTGATCCAAGAGCCATTGGATCGTGTTTGGACCAAGTCAAGAAGACTTCAAGTGAAGACTTCAAGAAGATGAAGACTTGTGTCTAGGTTTATTTTATAAGATTTTATTTTTAGATAAAATGTAAAGGATAGAATAGTTGGTGGATTGCTCAAGTATATATATTACACACACACTCTTGATATTATATGTGTTTTCATAAAAAATATTTCATTTTAGAAAATACTTTTTAGTTTGACAAATACCGGTTTGATTTTTGGTATTCTAGTTTACATGTTTTAACCAAAACCGTATTTAGAGCTTATTGTAAAAAACATAGATATTTCACCATGTTTGTATAGTGGATCATATCCATACACTCTATGCTTCAAATGAGTTAAAATATCTTGTTTTTGTATTTGGAGAAGTTTGGAAAATAAGTTTTGAAAAAATCAATTTTAGAAAATACAGTTTTTGTGTTGAGCTAATATTTCCAAGTTACAAAAATAGTCCAAATTATTTGTAACATGCCTTGATTTTGTGCAAACAAGTTTGTTTATCAAAGTATATTGGTAAAACTATTTTTGTAGATTTTCTGTGATTTTATGGGATTTTATGTGAGCCAAAAAGACCAAGTTTTAAGTCCCAGATTTCTGTTTTCTGGCTTCAGCCGATCGACCAAAATCTGAAGTCGGTCGACCGGGCAGTCGACCGACATGCACAGCGTACACGCCAATATCTGGCTGGAGGGCCGGTCGACCGACCGGTCGACCGTCCAGAGAGCTTTTCTCTCTGGAAATGCCCCGGTCGACCGGGCTGGTCGACTGGCAGAGAGTCCGCTCTCTGTTCCAGAGGCTCAGTCAACTGGCCGGTCGACCGCAGCCCGAACTGTCAAATTTCTGACCGTTGGCGGTCAACCTAGCGGTCGACCGACAGCTCTGACTGGCTCATAACGGATAGTTTTTGGAGCCCTATAAATTGGGCCATTTGGAGGATGTTTTCTCTAAGATTTTTGGAGAGTTTTTGAGCCAGTTTTTCCCACTCTTTCAAGAGGTTTTTCTCCATAAAATTGAGCGCTAATACTTCCAATCAAAAGGAGAGTTTTTATCAAGAGTGTTAGAAGAGTTTTTTCTTGAGTTTTCCTCCACCACTTCCATCCTTGTTTTTCTCACAAGCACTTGAGCAATCCATAGACATATTCATCCTATAGGAGTGTTGTAGTGAGATTGTTTTTAGGTGATCAAAGTGTTGTAATCACCAAAGATTTCTTCTTTGTTCTTTGAGGAAGCGGACAAGTGTGTTCGCGGTGTTTCGAGTTCGGGTGCGAACTCTTTGCTTGAGGTGCGGCCTCGGCAAGCTAGTGGGCTCGCGGTGTGTACGGGACTAGGGACTCCGAGAGCTTGTAGGTGTTGCGGCACCGAGTGATCTGGTGGATCGATTATAGTGGAAATCCTTCATAGTGTTGAAGGCGAGGATGTAGAGCAAGTGTGCTCGAACCTCGAAACAAATCCCTTATGTTCACGATTGCTCTTTCTCTCTCTCCTTACTTGTTTATATCTTGCATGCTATTATTGTGCTTATCCTTACATGCTTGATATTCATATTGTATATTCGTGGGATTGTTTGCTAACACTAGTTTTCAACTAAGAGAGCCAACGCGGCACCTCAACTCTTATTTAGAGGAATCTTGAGGAGTTAGTCCAGAGCCCTTCACGGGGAATTCGGCTACACTCTTGTGTTAGACTTGGTGTTTAGTGTAATAAGTTTTTAATTCCGCATTATTTGTTATTTAGTGACCATTAGATTAGCCATCACCTATTCACCCCCTCTAGGTGATTTTACAAATACATGAGTTAGGTGTGGGAGGGTTTACTAACATACTAACTTTACTAAAAAAAAAACAAATCCTTTCTTTAAAACTTTTGAAAATGAAAGTAATACTTTGACTTATTTTTGTAAGAAATTAAGTTAATTTTAAGAAATAAAAGGATCATACTTAAAATTTCTTATACTTGGTCAAAATGAAATTATTTGTTTGATTTTGAGGTTATGTAACACCCGCTCCCGGAATACGTACTTAGTTGCGTATTCAGATTTTTCGATCGTATTTTTCGATTTACTTCCTATATTTATTTTTGTATTATGAATTATTTATATGATCGTTTTGTCTTGGATCTGGATTCGTGGACTCAGAGTCTGCCCTTCTCTGAACCAGGGACCCGATCCTAGTGTATTACTCAATTTGGTCTTTCTGGTATTACGATTTGACCGATTTCAATTTTAAACATCATTTTCCAATATTTTAGATTTTTTATGATTTTCTGGAATTTTTCTGAATTAAATGAAAAATCTTCAAAACTGGTGTCGACTAGCACCGCTGACCGATACCTGGATTTTTAATTTATAAATGGAGTCAAATTTTGAGAAACCGCTTTCCCATATTTTCTTAGAATAATATTTTCTATCTTAATATATTTTTGGGGCATTTTCAGAATTTATCAGATTTCTGCGAGATTTGGTGTCGACCGATATTGGCGGCCGATTCTAGGATTTTTAATTTAAAAACTATAAAGAATTTCCTAAAACGAATTTCACCGTGATTCTTAGAATAATATTCTTGATTTTTGAGAATTTTTGCGGGTCGTTCCGAGATACTTGATTTTCGGACGATTTCGGTATTTTTCCGAAAGTTTTCCGCATCCGCAACCGAATCCCGGGAATCCGCCACTCTAATTATTTTCACTTTTTCTTCCAAGAGAATACCTCCCTTTTTCATTTTCTTTTCCTTTTTTTCCTTTTTCTTTCCTTCCTTTTCTTTCCACCAAATTCTCCAAATTCTCCATTCTTCCATTATCTTCTCCAACCTTCCACAAAAATATCTCCTTCACCAAAAATATCTTCTCCAAAATATCCAACTCCTCTCCCATCACCATGGCCGGCCAAAGAGAGACACCTCACCCCGCCATTTGACAAAGACCCCCCTCTCTTTTACATTTTTACATCACCTTCACAATTCCAAATCCTATATATACCTTTCCTTCTCCTTTCCACTTCATTTTTCTCTTCACCAAAACTTTAACCACCACCAACTCCTCCTTCATCTCCACCACAATAACAACCATTACAACTTCTCCAACTCCTTACCTTCATCTTCTTCCTCCTCCATCTCCATGTAAACCACCACAAACTCCAACAACTCCACCAAAGCCTCCACCTTCTCCTTTACCTTCTCCAAAAATACCACCACCATCAAAACCCTCCACAAAACCACCACCCCATCACCACATCAAGGGCCGGCCACCTCCTTTGGATTGGGGCCGAGCTCTTCTTCGTCGGCAACGTCTCCGATGATTATTCCGGTAATCGTTTACGATTATTCCGGTAATCATTCCGGTGACAATTGCAACTCTCCGATGATTATTCCGGTAATCGTTCACGATTATTCCGGTAATCATTCCGGTGACAATTGCAACGACAAACACTAACATCACCACCACCATCTTTTCTTAAACTTTCATCATCACCTTCTTCATCTTCATCAAATAACACCACCACCCTGAAATCACCTTTCCCTTCCTCTCTTCCTCTCTGTTGATTACTGACGCGGATCTTCACCCCGCGTCTAGGCAATTCCTTAAACACGATTCGCGTGTTCCTGTATTGACGCGATGCGGTGCCCATGCCCGCGTCTGTATTCTTCTTGTGTTAACGCGACGCAGAACCCACGTCCGCGTCCGCGTTCTCCTCGCGTCCTGACTTGAGCGCAGACCTCGCGTTTGCTAATCCTGCGACACGAATCCCGTGTCTGCTATTCCCGCGTCTATGATTTCCATGTCTGCTATTCTCGCGACGCTATTCCCGCGTCTGCTATTTCCGCGTCTACGACCCCCGCGTCTCACTTTAAAACCCGCGTCTCCCTGTGCACTCTCTCTTCCCATATACTTCTCTCTCTAGAATTCTCTCTCTTTCTCTCTAACACTTTCTCTCTCCTCTTCACTTTCTCTCTCTAATATTTATATATTATCATATTTTATGGCGCGTTCGCGAGTTCCATGGATTTCGGACCTTTCGGCATTTCCGGTGATTTAGGCGAGTGTCCTCGCCTCCATTTGGGTTTCCCCATTTTGTCGAGTCGACATGTATTTTATTCCATGTTTTAAATGTATTTCGTATTGGACTGAGTCCCTGTATTTGTGTGTGGCCGAGTGCCAATGACTGGACATGTATTGCTCTGTGACGAATGCTTGTATTAAGGTAGTTTAATTCTTGTACATATACCATGCCTGTGATGTACTTTGTTGCTTTATACCATGCATGGCCAACCCTTCGTGGTCGATTGGACTCTGGGTTTTTGCCCACTCCTGGGATGGCTAGTAGCCACCGAGAGTGCGCTTAGACCCCGAGCGTACTTGGACCCTTCAGCCTCCGGTCTCTCACTTTCTCGAAAGAGAAGTGATTGGGATCGTCAGGTTTCTTAGCTCTGTCTGGTGAGCATACTTAGCGCTCAGCGCTTTATTCACTAAATTCGTCTAGGCAAGTTGCTACCGGATTTTCTACTCGGATTCTAAAATGAGTCGTCCCGGTAACCTCGCCAAGCGCATTAGTGTCTAAACCCTGTTCGCTGCCTGTGCCTCCAGCTTGTTCAGCTCCGCCTGGTTATCATGATCAGCGTTCAGCGCTTTACCACTAGATTCGTCTAGGCGAGATACTGCCGGATTTTCTACTCGCACTTTAAGCCGAGTTGTCCCGGTAACCTCGCCAGACGCTCCAGTGTTAAATACTATTTGCGGTCTGTGCCTCCAGCTTGCTCAGCTCCGCTTGGTTGTGCTCAGCTACTACTTTATCACATGCTATGTACTTACCTGATATGTTAACACTTGACATGCCATTACTTCATATCTGTCAATTGCATGCTGCTATTTAACTCCTGTTTGTATCACCTGACAACTGATGTGTTATCACCTGACACCTGACATGCTACTACTTGGCAAGACCCCTTGTTATGACATGACTTGCCACCGGACTTATATCAATCTCTTGACATGTTTGGTCACCTGCCAAATATTATCCTCCTGTCATGCTATCACTTGACACCCAGCATGATATACTTGACTCTCATGATTATCACGATAACGGGAATGATGACCTGACATCTTGATCTCTACTTGACACATGATAGTACAAATCGTACTCCTGATACACATGTATTCCTGATATTCCTGACTTGTTCCTGCTCATTCCTGAAATCTGATAATTACCTAATAAATCATAAAATGAGACAACTTGCATCGGGTCGGGGAAACTTGTGGCTATCAATATGTGTTCGTGTTTACAGTGGTATTAGGCATGTTGTGCAACTAAAACTTCCGATCTGACCTGAGGGCCTCCAGGCGACCGAGGGGAGTGCTGGCTCCCTCCTTCCTGGTACCATCATGATAAGGGCATCCATAAGACCCTCCTGTAGGCCTTGGCCGGTTCCATACACCAGCGATGGAACGTCCTGGGTCGTGGTCCTGGGCATGTACGAGACCCACTGTAAACATTGTTCGTTGATACCCCCGTTGGTTTTCAATAACAACCTTGCTTTACTCAGATGTGGATATATGTGTGCTGGGACGCTAGTCCACATATCTAGACATCAGGGTAAGACGAGTAATAATAATAATAAAAGATGCCAACCTTGGATTCGTTGTATGCTTTACTGCGCTCGCTTCTATTGGGTTTTTCATCGGATTTCAGTTTTATGATTATTATCATATTAGCTGCTCATACCCTGCTTTATCCCTTGTATTCTATTCCACCAGTCTCCTGTTCTTATCTCATCATACCCAGAGTTCTTCCTGTTTGACATCTACTTGCTTACATGCTTCTGCTCACGACACGGTTTTCAATGCATGATTATTATTCGGTTTTATCAATACACATGTACTTATCCTTGCACGCCATCTGGCTTTTGCCTCACCACTCGCCCGGGGAGTTCTGACTCCTCTGGATCCTCATGTCCAGGTTTTGGAGCTTGGAGCATGTAGATTCTCCCTGTTGCTGATCAGAGCGGCACAGCGGTAGCGTGGATCCCCAGCAGATCGTCCAGAACTCCATCCTTCCAGGCCCCCTTGTTCGGCTCTAGAGTTTTCCTGTTATGACTCTGAGCCTGTCTTTGTACTATTCATACTTGTATATTTCCTTGTATTCCCACAATTGCGCATATCAGTGATGTAATATTCATGTAATATTGGATCACCTCTGGTGATAACTTTGTAATTGTACTCATGTGTTGGAATGTATAATGCACCACTTGCTTCCGTACTCTGATTCTTGCCTGTACTGATGCTTAGCGTATATACGTGAGGGTATTTCTGACCTGCGTGTATACGTTGCAGTAACGTCTCCGTACCCGCTGGATCGGGGCGTTACAGGATGGTATCAGAGCCTAGGTCAGCTTAGGCTCTCGCATCCTCAGTACGTCCAGATGGCAAATTAATGGTAAAGAAATTTGCAACTGGAATGCATGAGTCCTGGTTATACAGTCCAACTACAAGTACAGAGTTATCTATTCTTTCTTAAATCCTTCCTTTGATTCTTAATCTCTTCCATCTTTCCCCTGTTTTGGTTTTCGAAGCCTTTATACCAACTTAAGATATGGATATACTAGAGAGGTAGTGGCTGGTTCTGAATAAAGCTATTATATGATCTCTTTGGCTGACTCTATGGTGCTCGGGTATTCTAAGGATTGATCCTAATCGGGTTATCTTTCAGAAGTCAGTAGTCGGAATTCTCTACGGATATTCTACATTCTCTGCTATATCTTTCAGAGTGATTGATGCCTGGTATTCAGAATTCTTAATTATCGGTCTTCTTTATTATGCTCAGGACTATCAGAGTTTCCTTTATCTTCAGTATTCTGGCTTATTCTCGGAGGGCTATCAAGTATGAAGTACAACTGGAATTGCAAAGCAATGACGTCAGATCAGTATTATTTGGTACCGATCAAAAACTTATACAGCCAGAGGTGCAGAAGATATTTATATTCTGATTACTGTTTAGTCAACTTGAGACCCTACCTATAGTGCTTCATATCTTAATGGGTATAAATTCTTCCTTTGTCCCCTTTGTGTTCATTTTACCCCTTATTGAAATTGCGAGGACGCAATTTTTTGTAAGGGTGATGGAATGTAACACCCCACTCCCGGAATACGTACTTAGTTGCGTATTCAGATTTTTCGATCGTATTTTTCGATTTACTTCCTGTATTTATTTTTGTATTATGAATTATTTATATGATCGTTTTGTCTTGGATCCGGATTCGTGGACTCAGAGTCTGCCCTTCTCTGAACCTAGGACCCGATCCTAGTGTATTACTCAATTTGGTCTTTCTAGTATTACGATTTGACCGATTTCAATTTTAAACATCATTTTCTAATATTTTAGATTTTTTATGATTTTCTGAAATTTTCCTGAATTAAATGAAAAATCTTCAAAATCGGTGTCGACTAGCACCGCTGACCGATACCTGGATTTTTAATTTATAAATGGAGTCAAATTTTGAGAAACCGCTTTCCCATATTTTCTTAGAATAATATTTTCTATCTTAATATATTTTTGGGGGCATTTTCAGAATTTATCAGATTTCTGCGAGATTTGGTGTCGACCAATATTGGCGGCCGATTCCAAGATTTTTAATTTAAAAAATATAAAGAATTTTTTAAAACGAATTTCACCGTGATTCTTAGAATAATATTCTTGATTTTTGAGAATTTTGCGGGTCATTCCGAGATACTTGATTTTCGGACGATTTCGGTATTTTTCCGAAAGTTTTCCGCATCCGCAACCGAATCCCCGGAATCCGTCACTCTAATTATTTTCACTTTTTCTTCCAAGAGAATATATCCCTTTTTTCATTTTCTTTTCCTTTTTTCCTTCTTTTTTCCTTCCTTTTCTTTCCACCAAATTCTCCAAAATTCTCCATTCTTCCATTATCTTCTCCAACCTTCCACCAAAATATCTCCTTCACCAAAAATATCTTTTCCAAAATATCCAACTCCTCTCCCATCACCATGGCCGGCCAAAGAGAGACACCTCACCCCGCCATTTGACAAAGACCCCCCTCTCTTTTACATTTTTACATCACCTTCACAATTCCAAATCCTATATATACCTTTCCTTCTCCTTTCCACTTCATTTTTCTCTTCACCAAAACTTTAACCACCACCAACTCCTCCTTCATCTCCACCACAACAACAACCACTACAACTTCTCCAACTCCTTACCTTCATATTCTTCCTCCTCCATCTCCATGTAAACCACCACAAACTCTAACAACTCCACCAAAGCCTCCACCTTCTCCTTTACCTTCTCCAAAAATACCACCACCATCAAAACCCTCCACAAAACCACCACCCCATCACCACATCAAGGGCCTGCCACCTCCTTTGGATTGGGCCGAGCTCTTCTTCGTCGGCAACGTCTCCGATAATTATTCGGTAATCGTTTACGATTATTCCGGTAATCATTCCGATGACAATTGCAACTCTCCGATGATTATTCCGGTAATCGTTCACGATTATTCCGGTAATCATTCCGGTGACAATTGCAACGACAAACACTAACATCACCACCACCATCTTTTCTTAAACTTTCATCATCACCTTCTTCATCTTCATCAAATAACACCACCACCCCGAAATCACCTTTCCCTTCCTCTCTTCCTCTCTGTTGATTACTAACGCGGATCTTCACCCCGCGTCTAGGCAATTCCTTAAACACGATTCGCGCGTTCCTGTATTAACGCGACGCGGAGCCCATGCCCGCGTCTGTGTTCTTCTTGTGTTAACGCGACGCAGAACCCACGTCCGCGTCCGCGTTCTCCTCGCGTCCTGACTTGAGCGCAGACCTCGCGTTTGCTAATCCTGCGACGCGAATCCCGCGTCTGCTATTCCCACGTCTGTGATTTCCATGTCTGCTATTCTCGCGACGCTATTCCCGCGTCTGCTATTCCCGCGTCTACGACCCCCGCGTCTCACTTTCAAAACCCGCGTCTCCCTGTGCACTCTCTCTTCCCATATACTTCTCTCTAGAATTCTCTCTCTTTCTCTCTCTAACTCTTTCTCTCTCCTCTTCACTTTCTTTCTCTAATATTTATATATTATCATATTTTATGGCGCGTGCACGAGTTCCATGGATTTCGGACCTTTTGGCATTTCCGGTGATTTAGGCGAGTGTCCTCGCCTCCATTTGGGTTTCCCCGTTTTGTCGAGTCGACATGTATTTTATTCCATGTTTAAATGTATTTCGTATTGGACTGAGTCCCTATATTTGTGTGTGGCGCGAGTGCCAATGACTGGACATGTATTGCTCTGTGACGAATGCTTGTATTAGGGTAGTTTAATTCTTGTACATATACCATGCCTGTGATGTACTTTGTTGCTTTATACCATGCATGGACCCCTTCGTGGTCGATTGGACTCTGGATTTCTGCCTACTCCTGGGATGGCTAGTAGCCACCGAGAGTGCGCTTAGACCCCGAGCGTACTCGGACCGTTCAGCCTCCGGTCTCTCACTATCTCGAAAGAGAAGTGATTGGGACCGTCAGGTTTCTTAGCGCTGTCTTGTGAGCATACTTAGCGCTCAGCGCTTTATTCACTAAATTCGTCTAGGCAAGTTGCTACCGGATTTTCTACTCAGATTCTAAAACGAGTCATCCCGGTAACCTCGCCAAGCGCATTAGTGTCTAAACCCTGTTCGCTGCCTGTGCCTCCAGCTTGTTCCGCTCCGCCTGGTTATCATGATCAGCGTTCAGCGCTTTACCACTAGATTCGTCTAGGCGAGATACTGCCGGATTTTCTACTCGCACTTTAAGCCGAGTTATCCCGGTAACCTCGCCAGACGCTCCAGTGTTAAATACTGTTTGCGGTCTGTGCCTCCAGCTTGCTCAGCTCCGCTTGGTTGTGCTCAGCTACTACCTTATCACATGCCATGTACTTACCTGATATGTTAACACTTGCCATGCCATTACTTCATATCTGTCAATTGCATGCTACTATTTAACTCCTGTTTGTATCACCTGACAAATGATGTGTTATCACCTGACACCTGACATGCTACTACTTGGCAAGACCCCTTGTTATGACATGACTTGCCACCGGACTTATATCAATCTCTTGACATGTTTGGTCACCTGCCAAATATCATCCTCCTGTCATGCTATCACTTGACACCCAGCATGATATACTTGACTCTTATGATATCACGATAACGGGAATGATGACCTGACATCTTGATCTCTACTTGACACATGATAGTACAAATCGTACTCCTGATACACATGTATTCCTGATATTCCTGACTTGTTCCTGCTCATTCCCGAAATCTGATAATTACCTAATAAATCATAAAATGAGACAACTTGCATCGGGTCGGGGGAAACTTGCAGCTATCAATATGTGTTCGTGTTTACAGTGGTATTAGGCATGTTGTGCAACTAAAACTTCCGGTCTGACCTGAGGGCCTCCAGGCGACCGAGGGGAGTGCTGGCTCCCTCCTTCCTGGTACCATCATGATAAGGGCATCCATAAGAGCCTTCTGTAGGCCTTGTGGCCGGTTCCATACACCAGCGATGGAACGTCCTGGGTCGTGGTCCCGGGCATGTACAGGACCCACTGTAAACATTGTTCGTTGATACCCCCGTTGGTTTCCAATAACATCCTTGCTTTACTCAGATGTGGATATATGTGTGCTGGGACGCTAGTCCACATATCTAGACATCAGGGTAAGACGAGTAATAATAATAATAAAAGATGCCAACCTTGGATTCGTTGTATGCTTTACTGCGCTTGCTTCTATTGGGTTTTTCATCGGATTTTCGGTTTTATGATTATTATCTTATTAGCTGCCCATACCCTGCTTTATCCCTAGTATTCTATTCCACCAGTCTCCTGTTCTTATCTCATCATACCCTGAGTACTTCCTTTTGACATCTACTTGCTTACATGCTTCTGCTCACGACACGGTTTTCAATGCATGATTATGATTCGGTTTTATCAATACACATGTACTTATCCTTGCACGCCATCTGGCTTTTGCCTCACCACTCGCCTGGGGAGTTCTGACTCCTCTGGATCCTCATGTCCAGGTTTGGAGCTTGGAGCATGTGGATTCTCCCTGTTGCTGATCAGAGTGGCGCAGCGGTAGCGTGGATCCCCAGCAGATCGTCCAGAACTCCATCCTTCCAGGCCCCCTTGTTCGGCTCTAGAGTTTTCCTATTATGACTCTGAGCCTGTCTTTGTACTATTCATACTTGTATATTTCCTTGTATTCCCGCAATTGCGCATATCAGTGATGTAATATTCATGTAATATTGGATCACCTCTGGTGATAACTTTGTAATTGTACTCATGTATTGGAATGTATAATGCACCACTTGCTTCCGTACTCTGATTCTTGCCTGTACTGATGTTTAGCGTATATACGTGAGGGTATTTCTGACCTGCGTGTATACGTTGCAGTAACGTCTCCGTACCCGTTGGATCGGGGCGTTACAGGTTAGAAAGAAAGATTGAAAAAGTAATTTAGTCTTGATTTTTACCTTGATGAAATATGCATACTTTATACACTTACGCACTTAGGGTTCTAAACCAAAGATTCTTATGCCTTAGAAAAAAATATTATATTTAAAAAATCCTCTGAGTGAGTTGGGTATTTGTGCCTCAAAAGTGGTTCATATAAATAAAAATCTTAGTTTTGTGGCCTTATTTGCTCGAGTCCTAAATTCTTGGGGTGTTTTCTCACCCGGTGCCCTAAAACAGTCCGGTTTGGGAGTCACCGATTAAGGCTCATTATATGGATGAATTAGAAAGCCTAACAAAGCTAGAGATGTTACTACCGTAATGAAAAAATTTAATAATAGTTGGCATAAGAGTTAGGTTGAAGAACCCTTAGTCAAATATTCACGTCACAAAGATGCATATGACTTAGGGTAAATAATAGACTAGATGAGAAATACATTTTGAGTCCTTACCTTGATTGATAACAAGTTTTTGAATAAAGACTAAGTTTAAGAATGAACGATTTTGAGAATCCAAAGACTTAAATTGCTTAATTCTTTCAAAAATACTTCAAATATTTATTTTCTTTTTCAAAATTCATTTTCAAAAATACTAACACTTTATTTTGTTTTATTTATTAATTATATGGGTTCCGCTGAAAACCCTCACGAGATAATACTCGTCCTCTAGGGGTAACCTAGAGATTTAACGGCTTATTATACGTGCTAAGTACAATCGTGATTCCTATAAAATGAGTTAGGCTAGTTGATGTCATTTTTATTTGCTCGAGGATGAGCAAAAAATAAGTGTGGGAGTGTGATTTTTTTCATCATGTGCATATTTTTAATCATATTTTCACATTTATTTTTATAAAATTGATGCTATGTAATTGTATTTTGCTTAGTAATGTGCATGCCTCTATAATTAAAAGAAAAGAGCCCAAAAGATTAAAAATAAGCCCAAAAGCCCAACAAGATAACGAAATTTAGAGATAATTCCAATACTAATTGGAGATAAAGGAGAAATCAACTAATTCAAGTTGCTTAAACTCTAAGTCAAAGATAAAAGGGAGAATTCAAATTCGGATTTAGATTAATACTTTTTAGCATTTTGAGTATAACTTTCGCTACGAAATCTCAATTTGATGATTCAAGATGATCCAAAAGAAGACTGAAAGGGCCACATTTTTTATGTTGACCACTCTTTTCAATTCTATCATTTGATTTGTCATATTCAGTATTAATACGCCAACTAGCTACTACTGACCAGTTCAGATTTGAAATTCCGTATATTTCTGGATAATCAAATCAAGTTTGAAGATAAGAGGAGGATTCATTCAAAAAATAGCTTGCTCTCCAAGTCAAGAGATAGGATATTATCTTAATATCTAAAGTTCATATTCAAATTCTGAAGATATATCTCTTGATGGGTACACAACTTCTACCATAAATAGAGAGAGAGTATATGGAAAAAGGGCCTCTCTAAGGAGAGATCAAGCTTATAGTTTTCTTTAGTTTTCTCTTCCAATTTTAATTGTAATTTTTTAGGATTTAATTTGAGAGGTATTTTGCGGAAAGAAGGAGTTCTTGTAATTGATGTGATAACTTTAATACAAAATTCTTCTATTCTTTTCTTCATTTTTTCTTTTTTATTTTACTTGCTTCAATTGCTCTATTTATTTTTATTTGTTTTCTTTATGCTTTCTTTTTAATCATGCCTTCTTATTAGCTTGATTAAGGAGAGTTTCATGATGGAAAAGAAAGAGGAATATCTTTAGAGTGACATCAGATATAATCTTCCTTAAAGATAATTATATTTATAGTGACAGTCATGGAACTATCCCACTTCTCTTTCATCATTACTCAACTTAATTGATCGCTTTCTTTCCTTAATTACCCCAGGTATGCTCTTTTTTTTCTTTTTTTATTCCTTTTTAACTAAGTAATCAAACAACAAAACCATCTTCTTCATTTCTTTGGACTTCCTTTAACTTAGAAGCTTTACTATTTCTTTTTTTTTTTTTAAATCTGAGAGAGAACTCTAACTTGTTTTAGTGAATTAAAAAGAAGAAACTTACTTAATTGCTTCCATGTTATCCCGTCCTATGGATCATGACTCGTATGGTCACTTGCTATAGCGGTAGCGTTGAGGATCATGCACTTCTCTAAACGCGGTATTTTTCTATACAGGTTTGCTCAATCAACAATCAATGCTACTAGCTGCAGTCCAATTCAGAATTAAATTTTCTACATCAAATTGAAGTTGGATTAGAAATCCTAATGTGTTTTTTATTGTAATTGGCTCTAAGGTCTATATAAAAGCTAAAATCTCTTGTAATTGTATCATCTCACCATAGAAACAAAAATTTATGTTATGTTTTAGAATTAAATTTCTTAGCTTTTGGAGAAGAATTTTGGGCACACAAAAAGTTGAAGAAGAATAACGAGGAGTCATCATCTGGGGTTCCTAACTTGGTATTTTATAATCTTTTTCTCCTTCTATTTTTTTTATTTCGTGAAGTTTATATTATTTCCCATGTTTTACATCTCTTCTAATATGAACTAATTTTTCATAGCTAGGGCATGATGTATGTTAAATATTATAATGATATAATATTATTTCTTTCTACTATTCTACTATTTTGCTTCTCAAGTTTAATATTTTTGCATGTTAAGTTTTTATTTCTGATCTTCTTGTTTTATTAATTGGTGATTGTGGAAAATAGAGTTTAGAAAAGCGTTATCTAATTGTGTTGTGTTATCTAATATCTCACAATTTAACGTGATAGTAAGTGGCTAAGCTGGTCGAATCCACAGAGAGAATGTGATGGAAGCTTTTTAGTAGTACTGTTTTTCTAGTGATCTTTTCTCTGCTTGAGAAAAAGAAAGAGAAAGAAAAGAAAGGAAAATTGTTTTGTTTTTTATTTAAAAGTTAGATGGTTAGAAAACTAAGGTTTTGAAATTAAGGGTTTAAAGAGAACTAAAAAGAAAATAGTTTTTTTTAGAAATATTAAAAAGGTCAAGCTTACTAATCATCTAACATACCCTAACTTACTAACTTTTGAGGGAATATTCCTTCCCTACTTCAAATTAAGAAATTACCTTGCAATTGCACAAGGCATTAAACAATACTAAAACTCCTAATTGCATTAAGATTTAACCTTAGACTATCAGGCAATCCAAGTATCGAATAAAAAAATAATTGACTAACACTAATCAAAATTTTAATATTAAACAATGAAGTAATCTAAGCATAGAATAGAAAAATAATTGACTAACACTTAATCAAATTTAACATTAAACTATCAAGGTAATCAAAGCATAAAATAAGAAAAATAGTTGACTAATATTTATCAAATAATTAATTAATATCCATCCTTATATGCTTCAAGAATACTTGCATAATCACAAAGCATATATATGATTCAATCTAATAATCAAAAAAAGAATTAAAAGTAATAGCGTTTAGAGTTACAAGCTATGAAGAGATTTAGTTACGCATACTTAAAGCAAAGCAAAACATGGTAGATGAAATAAAAGATTGTATAATTAAAATGAAAGCAAGTAAATAACAAAAGAGATTGAGAAGAAGAACTGAAAAATTTTGTATTGAATCTATCACCTTCAGTTACAAAACTCCTCCTTTCTTACAAAATTACTCTTGATCTAAAAATATAGAAATAAAACCACAATTTGGAAGAAAAAGAAACTAAAGAATCCTTAAAATTTGATTTCTAATTTGGAGATATGAACTATGAGAGATTTCAGCTCTTCAAATAGATCTTAGAGCCAATTATAATAACATACACATTAGGAATTTTAATTCAATCCTAATTCAATTGGAGAATTTAATTTTGAATTGATTTGCAGCAAATTGGCATATTGATCATTGAATATGACTCATCAGGATATAGTGGCCAACATAGAATTGTGATATTTTAAGTCCTCTTTTTGCAACAGCTTGAATCATCAGATTTGAATTCTTTAGCGAATATTATAATCAAAATACTAAAGTAGTTTAGTCTGAATCTGAGTCTGAATTATTTAGAATTCTGAAGTTAATTAGGGTTGCTTTAAAATTCGATATAATTGGGCTCTTTAGATTTTTTTCTCTCTTCTACTATTTATAAAGCATGCACATCACTAAGTGAAAGGAGAATTAAAGAGCAGAATTTTATTTAAAATAAATATGAGAATCTAGTGTAATATATGCAAAATTGATGAGTAATCACACCCCCACAGCTATATTTGCTAGCCCTCGAGCAAAACAAATAAACCAAAAACTAAACTAATCTAACCTAACTCACTTTCTTAGGATCACGATTGCACTTAGCACGTACACTAAGCCATTAAATCTCCAGGTTACCCCTGATGAGTTTT